>OY744476.1:153215087-153355589 GCA_963556175.1 Tipula confusa | reverse complement strand
TAATAATATAATAATATAATAATATAATAATATAATAATATAATAAATAATAATATAATAATATAATAATATAATAATATAATAATATAATAATATAAAATATAATAATATAATAATATAATAATATAATAATATAATAATATAATAATAATAATATAATAATATAATAATATAATAATATAATAATATAATAATATAATAATATAATAATATAATAATATAATAATATAATAATATAATAATATAATAATATAATAATATAATAATATAATAATATAATAATATAATAATATAATAATATAATAATATAATAATATAATAATATAATAATATAATAATATAATAATATAATAATATAATAATATAATAATATAATAATATAATAATATAATAATATAATAATATAATAATATAATACTATAATAATATAATAATATAATAATATAATAATATAATAATATAATAATATAATAATATAATAATATAATAATATAATAATATATAATATAATAATATAATAATATAATAATATAATAATATAATAATATAATAATATAATAATATAATAATATAATAATATAATAATATAATAATATAATAATATAATAATATAATAATATAATAATATAATAATATAATAATATAATAATATAATAATATAATAATATAATAATATAATAATATAATAATATAATAATATAATAATATAATAATATAATAATATAATAATATAATAATATAATAATATAATAATATAATAATATAATAATATAATAATATAATAATATAATAAATAATAATATAATAATATAATAATATAATAATATAATAATATAATAATATAAATATAATAATATAATAATATAATAATATAATAATATAATAATATATATATAATAATATAATAATATAATAATATAATAATATAATAATATAATAATATAATAATATAATAATATAATAATATAATAATATAATAATATAATAATATAATAATATAATAATATAATAATATAATAATATAATAATAATATAATATAATAATATAATAATATAATAATATAATATATAATAAATAATATAATAATATAATAATATAATAATATAATAATATAATAATATAATAATATAAATAATATAATAATATAATAATATAATAATATAATAATATAATAATATAATAATATAATAATATAATAATATAATAATATAATAATATAATAATATAATAATATAATAATATAATAAATATAATAATATAATAATATAATAATATAATAATATAATAATATAATAATATAATAATATAATAATATAATAATATAATAATATAATAATATAATAATATAATAATATAATAATATAATAATATAATAATATAATAATATAATAATATAATAATATAATAATATTAATAATATAATAATATAATAATATAATAATATAATAATATAATAATATAATAATATAATAATATAAATAATATAATAATATAATAATATAATAATATAATAATATAATAATATAATAATATAATAATATAATAATATAATAATATAATAATATAATAATATAATAATATAATAATATAATAATATAATAATATAATAATATAATAATATAATAATATAATAATATAATATATAATAATATAATAATATAATAATATAATAATATAATAATATAATAATATAATAATATAATAATATAATAATATAATAATATAATAATATAATAATATAATAATATAATAATATAATAATATAATAATATAATAATATAATAATATAATAATATAATAATATAATAATATAATAATATAATAATATAATAATATAATAATATAATAATATAATAATATAATAATATAATAATATAATAATATAATAATATAATAAATAATAATATAATAATATAATAATATAATATATAATAATATAATAATATAATAATATAATAATATAATAATATAATAATATAATAATATAATAATATAATAATATAATAATATAATAATATAATAATATAATAATATAATAATATAATAATATAATAATATAATAATATAATAATATAATAATATAATAATATAATAATATAATAATATAATAATATAATAATATAATAATATAATAATATAATAATATAATAATATAATAATATAATAATATAATAATATAATAATATAATAATATAATAATATAATAATATAATAATATAATAATATAATAATATAATAATATAATAATATAATAATATAATAATATAATAATATAAATAATATAATAATATAATAATATAATAATATAATAATATAATAATATAATAATATAATAATATAATAATATAATAATATAATAATATAATAATAATAATAATATAATAATATAATAATATAATAATATAATAATATAATAATATAATAATATAATAATATAATAATATAATAATATAATAATATAATAATATAATAATATAATAATATAAAATATAATAATATAATAATATAATAATATAATAATATAATAATATAATAAATAATAATATAATAATATAATAATATAATAATATAATAAATATAATAATATAATAATATAATAATATAATAATATAATAATATAATAATATAATAATATAATAATATAATAATATAATAATATAATAATATAATAATATAATAATATAATAATATAATAATATAATAATATAATAATATAATAATATAATAATATAATAATATAATAATATAATAATATAATAATATAATAATATAATAATATAATAATATAATAATATAATAATATAATAATATAATAATATAATAATATAATAATATAATAATATAATAATATAATAATATAATAATATAATAATATAATAATATAATAATAATAATATAATAATATATAATAATATAATAATATAATAATATAATAATATAATAATATAATAATATAATAATATAATAATATAATAATATAATAATATAATAATATAATAATATAATAATATAATAATATAATAATATAATAATATAATAATAATATAATAATATAATAATAATAATATAATAATATAATAATATAATAATATAATAATATAATAATATAATAATATAATAATATAATAATATAATAATATAATAATAATAATATAATAATATAATAATATAATAATATAATAATATAATAATATAATAATATAATAATATAATAATATAATAATATAATAATATAATAATATAATAATATAATAATATAATAATATAATAATATAATAATATAATAATATAATAATATAATAATATAATAATATAATAATATAATAATATAATAATATAAATAATATAATAATATAATAATATAATAATATAATTAATATAATAATATAATAATATAATAATATAATAATATAATAATAAATAATATAATAATATAATAATATAATAATATAATAATATAATAATATAATAATATAATAATATAATAATATAATAATATAATAATATAATAATATAATAATATAATAATATAATAATATAATAATATAATAATATAATAATATAATAATAATAATATAATAATATAATAATATAATAATATAATAAATAATAATATAATAATATAATAATATAATAATATAATAATATAATAATATAATAATATAATAATAATAATATAATAATATAATAATATAATAATATAAAATATAATAATATAATAATATAATAATATAATAATATAATAATATAATAATATAATAATATAATAATATAATAATATAATAATATAATAATATAATAATATAATAATATAATAATATAATAATATAATAATATAATAATATAATAATATAATAATATAATAATATAATAATATAATAATATAATAATATAATAATATAATAATATAATAATATAATAATATAATAATATAATAATATAATAATATAATAATATAATAATATAATAATATAATAATATAATAATATAATAATATAATAATATAATAATATAATAATATAATAATATAATAATATAATAATATAATAATATAATAATATAATAATATAATAATATAATAATATAATAATATAATAATATAATAATATAATAATTATAATAATATAATAATATAAATAATATAATAATATAATAATATAATAATATAATAATATAATAATATAATAATATAATAATATAATAATATAATAATATAATAATATAATAATATAATAATATAATAATATAATAATATAATAATATAATAATATAATAATATAATAATATAATAATATAATAATATAATAATAATAATATAATAAATAATAATATAATAATATAATAATATAAGAATATAATATATAATAATATAATAATATAAGAATATAAGAATATAAGAATATAAGAATATAAGAATATAAGAATATAAGAATATAAGAATATAATAATATAATAATATAATAATATAATAATATAATAATATAAAAATATAATAATATAATAATAATATAATAATATAATAATATAATAATATAATAATATAATAATATAATAATATAATATATAATAATATAATAAATATAATAATAATAATTAATAATATAATAATATAATAATATAATAATATAATAATATAATAATATAATAATATAATAATATAATAATATAATAATAATAATAATATAATAATATAATAATATAATAATATAATAATATAATAATATAATAATATAATAATATAATAATATAATAATATAATAATATAATAATATAATAATATAATAATATAATAATATAATAATATAATAATATAATAATATAATAATATAATAATATAATAATATAATAATATAATAATATAATAATATAATAATATAATAATATAATAATATAATAATATAATAATATAATAATATAATAATATAATAATATAATAATATAATAATATAATAATATAATAATATAATAATATAATAATATAATAATATAATAATATAATAATATAATAATATAATAATATAATAATATAATAATATAATAATATAATAATATAATAATATAATAATATAATAATATAATAATATAATAATATAATAATATAATAATATAATAATATAATAATATAATAATATAATAATATAATAATATAATAATATAATAATATAATAATATAATAATATAATAATATAATAATATAATAATATAATAATATAATAATATAATAATATAATAATATAATAATATAATAATATAATAATATAATAATATAATAATATAATAATATAATAATATAATAATATAATAATATAATAATATAATAATATAATAATATAATAATATAATAATATAATAATATAATAATATAATAATATAATAATATAATAATATAATAATATAATAATATAATAATATAATAATATAATAATATAATAATATAATAATATAATAATATAATAATATAATAATATAATAATATAATAATATAATAATATAATAATATAATAATATAATAATATAATAATATAATAATATAATAATATAATAATATAATAATATAATAATATAATAATATAATAATATAATAATATAATAATATAATAATATAATAATATAATAATATAATAATATAATAATATAATAATATAATAATATAATAATATAATAATATAATAATATAATAATATAATAATATAATAATATAATAATATAATAATATAATAATATAATAATATAATAATATAATAATATAATAATATAATAATATAATAATATAATAATATAATAATATAATAATATAATAATATAATAATATAATAATATAATAATATAATAATATAATAATATAATAATATAATAATATAATAATATAATAATATAATAATATAATAATATAATAATATAATAATATAATAATATAATAATATAATAATATAATAATATAATAATATAATAATATAATAATATAATAATATAATAATATAATAATATAATAATATAATAATATAATAATATAATAATATAATAATATAATAATATAATAATATAATAATATAATAATATAATAATATAATAATATAATAATATAATAATATAATAATATAATAATATAATAATATAATAATATAATAATATAATAATATAATAATATAATAATACAATAATATAATAATATAATAATATAATAATATAATAATATAATAATATAATAATATAATAATATAATAATATAATAATATAATAATATAATAATATAATAATATAATAATATAATAATATAATAATATAATAATATAATAATATAATAATATAATAATATAATAATGTAATAATATAATAATATAATAATATAATAATATAATAATATAATAATATAATAATATAATAATATAATAATATAATAATATAATAATATAATAATATAATAATATAATAATATAATAATATAATAATATAATAATATAATAATATAATAATATAATAATATAATAATATAATAATATAATAATATAATAATATAATAATATAATAATATAATAATATAATAATATAATAATATAATAATATAATAATATAATAATATAATAATATAATAATATAATAATATAATAATATAATAATATAAGAATATAAGAATATAATAATATAATAATATAATAATATAAGAATATAAGAATATAAGAATATAAGAATATAAGAATATAAGAATATAAGAATATAAGAATATAATAATATAATAATATAATAATATAATAATATAATAATATAACAATTTTATTCATAAAATCTGTGCCGAAAGTTAATGGCTGCTTCTTGTGTTGGTTTATAGTTTGAACTAGGCATGTCTTTTAATTCCAGTTTTTTTAATCTAGTGGTCTTGCAACGTTGCAATAATGTAATTTCCAGCATGGTTTCCCATTGCAGCTTACACATTTGGATATTTTCTCAGTGATCGTTATTTTTCAATTTCCCTTCTCGTGCACCTGGAAATGTATGGTTAAACTTCTAAGTTACTAATTATAATTTAAACATGGTACTAAACGGTGCGGTACTAGTTATCTAAGCCTACGAATTGTTATATTTGGAAGCTTGATATTGAACTTGTAAAGTTTGAGGTGTATCTATTTTTGTCCTTGGACGTTTAAAAACTAACTCGGATAAGTTCTTTTATGTTCCATTTCTGTGTATCCTGCAACCAGGATGTCATTATTAGAATTATCGTAATGATACGTCTAACTTAAATGTATGAAAGCTGACTACTCTCAACTCTGTATTTGGAGAATAGCAAATCTAACTGCGGGATTGTGATAATGTTCAACTGTTATTGTTCATTCGCCGTTTTTAAGCTAGATACAAGATATTGTTAAACTGATGAAGAGGGAGTAAAGATTTTAATATCGATCTTAAAATTTAATTCGGATGTGGGAAAGCTTTTAATTTTATAACCCTGGATATATTTTCAAAAGAGCAAAAAAAACTAGTCCCACTATTTGCCATAAAAACACAGGATTTAATTGTATCTTTAAGATTTATAGAAACAGTTTGAGGAAACATTACTATACGAATGACTACCTGTCGGAATTTAAACGGATAATTTGAGATGGATGCGTGTAATATGAAGATAATTTTGCCGTTATCTGAAATCATTTTTTTACAAGGTTCTGTTGGCTTGTTTAAAAATTCGGTTTTTATTGCATTTTACTTAGATTTGATTCGTCATCTGCATTTGTTTTGTCACTGGATTGATTTATTTATAAATTTCGACTATAGTTCGCAAACATTTAAGCCAAATCTTTTGGAGTGAATACTTGTTGAAAATATTGAAATCGTGTACTTTTTTTTCAAAAAGCTGTTGGTTGTAAATCTTATTCTGAAATATAAATATATTCAATCAATCAATACACGTATATATTATAGAAACGATAATTATTAATTTTTAATTACGTTTTCATAATTAATTATATGTAATTAATATAATTACATAGGTATATATTGTGCCGTATATTATAGTTACTATATTTAAACAAGTTGTTTAATATTGTTACACCACTAGTGAGGTGTAATTAAATGGGACTATACTAACCGTTGCAAGTTTAATTGGTAGTAATTGATATGCCTGTATAACTGTTTGTACAGTGCTAGAATATATTTCTTTTTGGCACCACAAGTGATGACAGAATGGCATTTTTTTAATTTATGGTATGCCTTAATGATGAAATTCGTCGCTTTTTCGATTGGCGTTCAAATGATGTTGCTTATACTGTTCTTCAAACAGAGTGTTTAGTGTTTGGCAAAAATATTTTGCCAGGAAGTCTGAGGCACCATATACTAAGTCAGCTGGACTTCATTTTAGGTCTTTTTTAACACCTGTTCTTGCGCCCAACAAAATTGTAGGTAGCTCGTAGCTCTAAAACTTAGTATTTCCTTGAGCTTTAAGCAAAAGTTTTAAAACTTTGTGAAATCCATGAGTGAATCTATTAACGATATAGAAAGTAAAATTAGGCGGCCCAACTAAATCTATATGTGCTGTGCATTTTTGCCTGTTGGCATGATACATAATTTGTTACCCATTTTTTACGTTTTGGTTAACGTTGGCCAAAAACTCCACCCGAAAAGCTATTTTCGCGAAGCTCGAACTCCTGGATATAATACACTGTGTAGTGAATCAAAAACCACCCGTCGTAATGATTGAGAAATTTATAGTCGCTAAGGTTACTAGTAGAAATTTGGCAATTAACTCCGTTTGCCAGCAAATTGAACAAGTTTAAGTAAATACTTAGGACTTGTTGGACGAGATTTATTTTTAAGAGCTTTCAGTTAATCGTCCGTACGTTGTAACTCTGAAAGTGTGTTTATCTGAGACTCCACTAATTAAGGCGGTCTGTAGATCACATGTTCGTGGCAAGCTGTCTGCAATTACATTTTTTTTCCTTAAGTGTGTCTGATATCCATCTTAAATATTAATTCCAAATTGCGAGCTTACTGTGGACAGCAATATTCCCTTAAATAAATTGAATTAATCAGGGGTTTATGGTCAGTGTATAGACTGTTAAATTTCGATCTTTTATAAAATATCGGAAATGTTTAATTGCCAAGTAAATAGCGAAAAGTTGTTTGTCAAATGCTGAATACTGAAAATTAGTGTAATAATTTGCCGTATCCATTCTCAATCACATAATGATTTGGACCTCAATTGTTATACTTCAATTGTTGAAAACTGTCATTGCGCTGACGGTTAATTTCAAAGTCGGATCCATCTTTCATGCAGGTCAATGAGTAGGCCAAACATGATTAAAAATTCCCTCCGAAAATTGGTCGATTAACAGAAACGCATAAATGGGTGGGTTAAGGTGAGTTTTAATCCAATACTGGCCGGAAGTAACTTAGTCCCAAATGAATTAATGGTAATGCAGTTCGCTGCCAATAAGCAGAATACTAGATCAATAGATCTTTTCCTTTAAAAATTGGAAACGGTAACAAAGCACAGTAGGTTATAATTTTGACCTTGTAAAATACTCTCAGATTTTTGTTTTGGCAGTTAATTGCCAAATATTAATGAGGGGGAATCAGTTCTCGATAAATAGGGTAGTCTGCTGCCTCGAACATTCGATCTGCTTTGCTTATTAACTCGGTTGTTGGTCTTTCTTCGAATCATACTATTATTCCTTGTATAATATTGATATTCTTCTTTTCGGAAGTCTCCCCACTTTCCTTTTGTTTACATTTCTATAAACATTGCAGATGGTTAATCGTCGCCGATATCCTTCTTATCGACAAGTTCTTTCAAACATTTTCTTGAGACAATGAATATCTTTAATGCTGTTGGTACACTTCTCTATACTATTCTTATTAGGTTTTGTTATCCTTCATTCACATTGACCGAAGTCTATAAATGCTCTCGAACTCTGCAAACATTTATTTGCGTTTCGACAATCTTGGTATTCTACACCTCCTACGCTGTTCTGAATCAAGATTATTTTGAGATATTAGAGTCAAAGATACCGTTTTTGGAATTTAAAGTAGATTGGGTCTTATAAGGATCCATATCTTATAGTTGAATTGTTTGAGCTTATGGTGGAATCACGTTGGATGATTACGTCACCAGATACATTAAATGAACACTTCTGTTGTATTAAGTTAAGATGATCCTAGTTCTGGTATTTTTATAAATACTAGGCAAGTTGTTACGTCATGTGATGCCTTACCAATATTGCAAATTTCGAGCCAGTATTGATTTGTCCTTAAATAACCAGCACTCTTTCAACTTATGACCACCTTTACATCCCTTCACTAGACATTAATTATTGATATTCATTACAAGTGCACGTCTTAGTGGAAGGTATATATGTTTTGTAGTTGCGCATTGTTTGCCTTATTAGATCCTATCGCCTATAAGAATAGGAAACTCTTTTCCAAGAATCTAAATAATTTCTCTATTTGTTAACATCACTAGGATTAGCTTCATTAACAAAACTTCGTATATAGACTTCTTGATCTAGTTTTCTCCTTAAGAAGAAAACTATAAATGCATCACATGAAGAGCATAGTATAAGCTCTTTATTTGATGAACTTGAGACAGTTGATGATGGGTCTCTTCACAAAGTTAAATTTCTGATTCAATTTAAAATTTCTAATAGATTGTAAAGATACATTTATCGCACTCTTTTCCATCGTAATATACGACTAACCGGAGAAGCAATAAATTCAAACGAAGAGGCTGCCAGTTTTTTTTCGACGAGACCAAACTATTGAGGAAAAGAATACAAACTCATACATTTATTTCAAAAGATAAAAAATATACTACAGGATTTAAATGGTAAAATACTGAAAAATACTGTGGTTTGGCGGTAATTCCGAAAACCTCAATTACCTGCTTTCCTGTATTTTTTAAATACTTCTGTATCGAAGCAAACAGATATTACCACCAAAAAAAATCTTTTGTATATTTTGTGGCTTGTTATTTAAAAATGGCTTTTACCCAGTTATTGGGGACTACTGTTAAAATAAAAGGACCCTACGATGCAGTAAATAATACTTAAATTTCAAAGGATTACTTCGCAAGCAATTTGTTAAAATCGACGTAAAGAAAATGTTTACTCGTACCGACGAACTAAGCATCGAACATCGACGATTTGTTGATGCAAATTCAAGATGAACCTACAGTTAAACCTGATAGTTTAGCGTGTTTCGAAACGTGTTAAAAGATGTGCAAAGGAACGCCGTTATATCAAAACCTCTGGTCAAATTTATTAAAAATGGTAAAAATTCAAACAAGATACCCTATTAGAAAAGGAACCAGATTTATAACGGATTGCTAAACTTTCCAACTACCTGACTATCTAGTAATGGTTCTTTTTTTTCTTTTTCCTACCGAAACAGCCAACACTGCGACCTAAAAGATCTTTTATGCTAATGGGATTTATTAGTTCAAAAAATTCTGCACCTTCCTAATAAAGGCAAGAATGCCGCTTGCAGAGGCTAATTTACATTTCTCCCGGGTCAAATTCCTATCTTCAAAATGACGACACCTCAGTACACACAGAGCACTACACTCACATAATATGTGCTCTGTGGTTTTTATCTCTTCAAAACAGAGTCGGCACTCAGTGAAACCAGTGCTTTCAATACTTATTTCCTGTCGGGGAAAATGAGGATGGAGGCGCCTTTTAGACCTTTTAGACATAGTAGTTGAGACACAAGTTTTAATGGTTTGAATTTTGGCTAGAAAATCACTGGGAACAGTTCCCAGTGATTTCGATATTTTGTGGTTACGTATAAAAACAGTAATGCCAACTCCACTGTTTATTTTTGATCTCTCCGTGAACCAGACTACGCTGCTAGGTTCTCTAGGAGGTCCACTAGTAATCCTGTCTGTTCTATCAAGGAGTGTTACCCCGAAATTTCTACCAAAGCAGAGTTCTCTAGGCACCACATCCGGGACTCCAAAGAACATATCCAAGTCTGAAATTTCATTCAAAATGTCTAGATGATACATATGATCATCATGACTATATTGATTCACTAGCTGTAATCTAGCTGCTCAATTAGCAGCTAATTTTTTGACGTAGATATGAAATGGAGTGAGTCCTATGAGGCCTTCCATGGCCGCCGTAGGACTAGTGCGCATAACGCCTGTGATTCCGAGACCAAACTATGGCCACATAGGTTACAAGTGGCCTCATTATCATAATGTGCATCCAGTAAATTATTTTTGAGCTGAGGCCCCAAGTCCTGCTGAACATACTTCGACAGGCCCAAGTGGCTCTTTGGTAGTTAAGTTAATTTAAGAGTCCCAATTCAGTTTCTTATCTAGGGCAACACCCAGATATTTAACTTTATTGGAGTATCCTTTAGTAATATCATAGACTAACTGAACCAAGGTTCAATTTACGTCATTTGGTAAAGGGCCCCAGGACTGTTTTGCTAGGGTTTATCAAAAGGCTTTCTTTAGTGAACCAATTCGAAATAACAAGCATGGCCTGTTGCATGCTGGCAGACATCGTTCATTCATGCTCGCCAGAGAATATGATGACCTAATTAATTTCCGCATTACCAATCGTGACATTACCGAGTACCGAAAAGAGCACAGCGCAATTACTTTCGAGCGGTAGGCCACTTTGACCTTGGATTTGCCTTTTCCTTAGGTGGATTTGCCTTTTCCTTAGGTGAATAGATTAAGATTTAGAGGTCTGGTTAAAGTTAACAATTCTCTGATATGAAAATCTACCAGTCGTTCCATATTTTTGTGTTTAAACGATGTAAGACGACTGATAGGTCGAAAGGACTTAGGGAGTTCACTTGGCCGATTAGTAAACTTTGGGACAAAACTCACATTAACCTGGCTCCCAGCCTAAGGTATTTGACCCAAACTGAAGCTAGTTCTAAATAAGGCTACCAGAGCAGAGGTTAGTAAGTTCAAGCCCATTTGGAGAAGGCCCGGGAAGATTTCATCTCCGTCTTGAATGACTGAAAGGAGTTAATGACCTTTTTCTCTTTTTCCAGAGTAAAAAGCTTGCCGGATAAACTAATAACCCACATTAGCATCCATATGTGTACTAAATATGAGTTTAGTAATTGTATTTGTGTTGAAAAAATGCAACCCGGAAAGTGCACTTTAAGCAGGGTTTCAAAATCGGATTCAAAAAAAAAATCCCATCTCGTTGAATTGATCTTTTGCTAGAACTTTATGGAATCGAACAGCTGTAGGTATGTCCTCGATATTACCACAGTTATTTCTCTACGTATGGCATTTAGAAGGCCTTAATTCAGTGTTGTAATTTGTTAGGGCTTGCCAGCTTGTCAATATTCATTCCACTCATTAGAATGCTTTGCCCTATTAAATAATTCCCTAACCCTCTTAGTTTAGCCAGCTATTCGTTACACCATAGATCTTTCTGATTAACCACAACGTTACGCGCCAAACAGCTACTTTCGTAAGAAGATAGGAAAACATCATTTAGCAAACAAGCTGGAGTTTTACAGGTGGAACACTTACCCGGTCACCAGAGAAGTACGCCGAGGCATACACTGTCTCCTGCACTCCCCAGCTAGTTGGTTATTCCAGAATTACTGAAATTAAATTCTTAATGATGAACTCTGGAATTGGAAGAACGTTAATATTAGATGACACAAATATTGCTGTTCAAGGAACTGTTTCCTTGCGATCGTAAATCAACTTACATGGCTTAAAGTAGATGTCTTTAATTTTTCCTCCTCTAAGCCAAGATTCCTGGATGAGGCTAAGAGTTAAATGTTGTGGAGCAAACCTGTTGGAAAAGGTATCCGATGCTCCTTTTGAGTGATGCAGGTTTGCTTGTATGACGCTAAAAATACCAGCCATACTTGATTATTAGGGTAAGGAACTCTCCGTTCTTAGAGGTTTACCCGCCGACTTTTATAAGAACTTTGAAAACTCAAGCAAACGAAAGCAAAAAAAGTTATTTCCTGTTAAAATCCGGGTTTCTTGCAATACGAGAGATGCTATATATTATGTTACTATAAGTATTTGTTTATGATATTTTACATGTCCAAGTTTAGCTGTCATTAATTAGTAAACCTTTAATGTTATTTACCAATTTCATATGGTCTCTCCACTATTTATTAAATGCGCATTTACACACGAGTATTAAAAATACAAACCATTCCTTCTTTTTCATTTTCTTACCATACTTTAAATATATTTTGATTTAACTTTTGTCAAAATTTAAAACTAAAATATTAATTTTATGGTTTCTTCTAGGTTTACCTAAAAATAAAAAAACGAGACATGAATATGAAAACCAAATAAAATTTTATTTTAATAATTATTATTGTATGTTTTTTTTTATCATGCTCAGACATGTTTAGGACAGGTCTTAAGACTGTTTCTGTATGGCAAGTAGACAGACAGACAAAATTAACAACAAAAAAAAGACATAAGATAACACAAACAAAAAAAACCTTTAAGAAATTGGATGAAAAAAAAAACGCAATCAAGAAACGATATATGTACAATAAAAGAAGGAAGGTTCTCTTTGTCTCAAATAACCAAAAAAAAAACTGAAAACAAGCGAAAGGAATATAAAAAAGAAGGAACGTAATTTACGTCTTCCACTTGTTTTGTTTTGTTATTTTTTTTTTGTGTATGTATCTCACATATCCTTAAACTACTTACTACACACGGTTCGCTATTGTTCAATTTTAAACTGGAACATATTATCTTTTTTTTTTGTTTTACTCTTCCACCTACTCTCTTCATCCCATATATTCCATAGATTTTCCAGTTTTTTGTGTTAATTTGGTTTTTTGTTTTGTTTTATGTAGTTTCTTAAAACAATAGATTATAGTTTTTTTTTTGGGTTGATTTCAAATTTTTTGGGATAAATTTGACCATGAAACAATGGATATAAAGATCAAAAGCAATATTCATGGTTTTATTTTTTGCTTTGCATTTATGTGATTTAAGAATAGTCGTTTCTAATTTTATGTATAGATTTGATTGATTTTTAGAATTTTTGCACAAAAACAAAAGACAAAAAAGTTAATTAATGTTTTCAAAAGAATCGTTGGCTATTGTTTTAAGGTCCAAGGGCACAGTTTTTAGATAATGTCTCCAGAATTCTTTGAAATTTATTAATTATACTTTGATTTTAAGAAGGTAATTCTAAGAAATTTAATTTATGCTTATTGCATTTTGTATGCGTTAATTAACACTTTGTTCTAGGAAACGTTGGAGTTTTCTAGGAATATTTTTTTTGTTTTAGAACACAATAAATTGCTAAAAATTGGTTATATTTGTGTTAATGAGTAAAGGATTCTGAGAAATTAAAAGCAGCTGTATTGGATGTTTTTCTGTTAAAGTCAACTGTCACCGAACGCCTGGATGAGAGAAGAAAAGTAAATTTGGATATATATATATAGATTCACACCATTTAGAAAGAATTCAAAGTTGATTGTTTATTAAGGCTAGGAGCTTTTTATACAATTCTTATACAAATGATCAAGGTTTCCTTAATCAAGGGTATCAAGTATGAGCAAAAGCAAAGATATTCTTTATGACTTAGACAAAACGTCTGCTACTTTATGATGATGAAAGTACTTGTAAAACACACATAAGGCTCCCATATTACGCCTTTGGGAAAGATAATAGTAGTTGGATAACTAATTTACGTCCGCAATCATTCGAGATTCTTGGTTTTGTATCCGATCTAGTGCAGTCAAATGAATTGTCCATGCACCTGACCTAATATAGGAATTATACTCCAACCTGGCTCTAATACAGATCTTGTATATTGTAAATGTTTCTAATGAAGTAAAGTCATAGTTACAGCGTCGTAAATTCAAGACATCTGCTGTACCAATTACTGCTTTGTTTATTTGTTTAGTCCAAGATATTATCTTTGATAAAGTGATAAAATGTGTCAGACTTAACTAAGCTGATTCATTGGTCAGAAATTATGGTAAAGAGCTATCAGTTTAGCCACACAAAATACTATTTGCGAATATTTTCGATTAATGCTGACGCATGAATGAAATGTGAGTAAAGGAGGTTAAAAGTCCAAGATTGGTGTTTCAACAAAAAGAAAGAAGCTGTTGAAAAAATTCAATTGGCTTCAAAAATAAACGTTCAACCATTAATGCCAGTAGCTTGGCGAAAATAATGGCATATAATGGGTCGCTAAAAATAATTAGTTGAATAGTGCAGACCTTAAGAGTCAATTCAACTGCGCGGTTTCGACCCTACGGCTAGGCCGTGCGCACAATTACAGTATGCAAAACGAAAAAGCAATGCAATGGAGATAACACACAAACCTGTACAAGAAGCAGCTTCTGCCAAAAAGTAAATAAGATGAAATTAATCTGAAGCGCATGTATACTCACAATTGAATTCCTTAGCTTAAAATTTGGAGTCTAAAGGTTTTGAATGATGAAGGATTTGTTCAATTAAAGACACTTTGAGCGTCCTTATCAAGAGACAAAAATGTCAGACAAAAATTTTTAGAATAGCCACAGTCTAAAGGAGCAACAAAACGTGATCGAATCACTATCCGTAAACAAGCATTTGTGAACACTTAAAGTGTTCCTTTTTTAGGAAGGTTCCCCAACAAACACTCACCAAAACATACACACTCACTTAAGCAACATCCGCTCAATCAGATATTTTTTTTAAACTTAAATTTAAAGTGAACCAGGTAAACGCCACCAGTTAATGGACATGACCATTTGTCAAATGTCATCTGTTTGTTACACGTTGTTTAATATTTACGCCTTAGATTTTAATCGTGACCGAAAAAAATGCAAACCATATAGTTGGTTACCAGTATCCACACACATTATGACATTTCTGACTTCCTAATAATCAAAAATAAATAACAAGCGATTTTTAGAGGCCGTTGTTAGTTCAACTGAGTTGTTAATATGGTGGTTTAAAATAACTCGGGCATCATCTGTCAGGCCTTACTTTTATATTTATTACAGCAAGTTTAAATCAGGTTATCAGGTTTCCGACACACCTTCAAATGTGTGGCCACCTACTGGTCGATGCGTCTTGGTGTCGGATAATAGTTTGAGCGGATCCAGCAGTTACTTTACACCAGTTATTTTTTAGATATCATCTACTTATGCCAGGAACTGGTTGAACTGACGGTATACGAAGTTATTCTGTGATGATTCAATTTTACGGAAGATAAATTTTGAGATTAAAAAAATGAGATTAAAAAAATCAGGGACAGAGCATAATTTAAGCGTATAAACCAGAGCTAACTCTTAAAATTCTCGAAGGCTTGTTTTCGACATTAATACACTTATTCACTTGAATCTCTATAGTGAACAATATGAAGAGGTTATTGAATGGAAATACGGAAGCACGAGTAAAAAAAGTTTATTGATTTCTACAACGATATGCTTATAATGGTATTACCTCTAAAAACCCAAATGTCTGACGAAGAAATGATAAACCTGCAGTAAGAAATGTGAGACCTGGTTTACATTTGGATTCCGCTGGCCAGTTATTCTATGATATTACAATACTGGTCATCACATCTGTAGACCCTAATCTAATCGCTTAGGGTGGATTCTAGAGCTGGTTCATCAGGCACTGAGACATCATTTCAGTGAAATTCAAGGGATTTCAGATAACTGGGAAAAGGTACCTATAATTAGAAATGGTAAACTGTTATCAGCATTGCTCAGCCATCAAACGAATAGAAATCCATGTTCGCTGTTTCCTGACCAAACTCATCTTCATCTAATTCAGACAACACACGTAACAGGAAGATATGTTGGAATTGTGATAATAATTCCCTCTTTTTAAAGATTGCACATTTATATTTGCTAAAAAAATTTATTTCGGCTGTGACACTAAGAATGACATAAAAATCCTAAATCGTAAAAAGGTACCATAACCAATGTGTCGGTTAGAACTTGAGCCCAACGGGGTAAAAGTAAAAGGAAAACACAGTATATATTACTTAAAATATTTACTGCAACGCAAAATCACCTTAGAGGAACCCATGAAGATAACTGGACCAGTTCAGTGCATCAAGTGCCAAGAATATGCCTACACTAAAGTTTACTGTACGTTGAACGAAGTTTGTGTCGAACTGCATGATTCGAAACAGTGAAATAGTGTGAATAATTAATCACACTGCTAACTACTGGGACTGTACAGTTTACTGGACTTGGATCGCAAAACTACCTCAAAAATGCGTTATGAGCAACGAGTGCTTAAGTCACACTACAATCAAAGCAATATGTATCCAAGAAATGTTTGATTGCTCCACCAACAGATGTATTTACAACCGCATAAAACAATAATATCCAGATAGCTGAAAATAGTTTTGCGAAACCAGATAAAGTACCAACACCAAAAGTTCACTTCAATGTCGAAGAGTCGAATATCCATGCAACCGCAAATAAACTGACTGAAACGATCCAAAGCTCCATGATGATGATGATGATGGAAAACCAAATGAGCATGTTGATGCAAAATATGAGCACACTAATGCAATTTATTTTCAAAAACCCAAAATTACTCTTATAAAACTAGCTGTATGGAATGCAAATAGCCTGTCAGAAATGTCATTGAACTGAAATGCTAACTGGACATCCCTCAGTTCACACCAGAAGATATTGAAATAGAAACAAAAAATGTAAAAAAGGCTACACCTGGCGTTATTAGCTTTGCAAAGGGTGTTGGCCTATTACATCTAACATTCATCAGTTAATTCAAGGAAAGCGGAAAATACGCTGGCAATGGCAGCCAAAAGTTTCCACTACTCAAATTAAAATTAAATAAAGCTTTTAAAGCTCTGTAACGAGCCTTGGTAGAGGAAGCAGATCAAGGAATACAGAATTACCTGAGTGAACTCTCAGCAACGGAAAAAACCAATTACTCACTATGAAGGCAACAAAAAAAATTAAGAAGACCAGCCCTATCGAATCCACCAATCAGACAACCAGATGGCCAGAACGGACATTGAAAAGGCTAATATTTTCTCCAACCATTAAAAAAGCATTCACCCCAAATGAGCAAAGCAGTATTAGTATATACCGCCAGATTATACAAAGTATGATTATATCGCAAATCCTATAAAATTTAGGCGGAAAAATGTTAAATACTATTAAAAAAGGTGATTTTATTACCGGAAAAATGATTAAAGAATTACCAGATAAATTCATAAAACTCTTAACCTATATATTTAATGCAATAATGAGATTTGGATAATGATTCCAAAGCCTGGTAAGGACGAAACGTAATTCGCGTCATACAGGCCGATTTTGCATAGTACTGTAGAGCAGGTGCATATAGAGTTGTAAACGCAGTCAAGCTAGTTTTAGAGAAAAAGAATTACTGATTCGCCGTTTTCCTAGATATTGCAGAGCCTGATATATAAAATAAAAACTCTGCTCCCAAATAAATTTCATGCAATCCTTAAAAATTACTTGTTCGAAAGAAATTGCAAGCCAAATAAAATAAGGCCATTACCGAACTAAATCTGATAAATCCAGGGATCCTAAAATGAAGCATGTTGGGACCAGTGCTCTACTTACTGTACACAGCTGATCTACTAACCATTAAAAAGCTGACTACCTCAATATTTGCTGATGTCACTGCAAATCTTTATGTGAATACTTTGTTGTATTCACATAAAGATCCGCAAACTATATCAAGAGAGCTACAAGATCAAATATACAAAATTGAGGGTTGGCAAAAAAGTGGCGCATAAAAGCGAATGAAAACAAATTGGCGCACATAACGTTTACAATAAATAGTGAAGTCTGCGTTATTTTAAAACCAGAAGTAAAATTAAGAAGGTAATAGCCGAATCAAAGTTACTAAGCAATGATAATGTAGACCATATGGTGATCTTATTAATATAGGGAACCACATAGAAGTCTTTTGGATAATGCAGTTATTGTTTTGGTTCTTAATTTGGACGCAGGACTGTTCATCACTGACAATAAAATTGAAATGTATAACATGCCATCTCTTTTGGCAACTGCGAGAGGAGAATGTCTACGATTTTTTGGTCATATTATCGCTAAAGTGCTTTACGGAGAAAAAACGAAGACAATGAAAATTCACATCGTTCCAAATCGCACTCAGCAATTGTACCTTGGTATAGATTTTTGGGAAATTTTTGGGCTCGTCCCGCTGATAGTAGAAGAGCTGGACAGTAATCGTCTGCAGCATGATGATGAACTTCCGAATAATTAGCATCAGTTAAGTCCAAAACAACAAGAAATACTAGGAAACGCATATACTGACTCATAAAATAGACATGAGGGTCTGATGATTCTTGTATCATCAGTAAAACAAGAAGAGATCTACCATTAATTTGACCATATGCTGGATCTCGGAGTAATAGAAGAAAGTGCCAGCTCTTGGTCATCTCAGGCGGCTGTAGTTAAGAAGGCGAATGGAAAAGTTCGTCAGCCCAAACGATTTGTTAGGTGATCCACAAAGTTGTTCTTTACCATATTGGTGACCGCGTCTTCCTTACCATATTGGTGTCTGCTCGACGATTTATTATTGTCCGAAGTAGCCAGATTACAGACTTTAGCAAATTTGATTTTAAATGTAGAAAAAAGTAAATTCGTCTTACGAGAGACAAGATATTTGGGTTATGTAATTAGTAAGGGATGACTTAGAGTAGATCCAGAGTAAGTGCGAGCCATAAATTATTTTCCAGTTTCAAAAACTTCAAAACAAATTCAAAGATTTCTAGGAACGACCGAGTGGTACTGACGATTTGACTTTAAATATTGAAGTTTAACTACTCCTATTACTGAGCTTTTTAAAAAGGATAAGCACAAAATGTGGAACACAGAAGTGCAAGAAGCCTTTGACAATCTAAAAAAACGCTCGTCATGGCACCGGTTCTGGTCAACCCTTACTTTACCAAACAGGAATAGGAAGCGTTTTATTTTAAAGTTTGATGATAAAACACTCGTGAACATTGCGTAAGTCGCATAAGTTGAAAAAAGCACAAAAGAATCACGGAACTAGAATGTTTGGCTGCAGTTATAAGTGTTAAAACTTTAAGACCCTACATCAAACGTTATCCATTCGCAGTAATTAATGATTGAGTTTACACGTGTTGGTTGATGGAACAGCGAAATCTAATAGGCAAAATATGAAAATATGTTTATTAGAATTGATAATCACACGACCACTTCTAGTTGTTTTTCGTTGATTGTCCTGTTGATTGCTGATATGAATGTCAGATTTGGCACCTAAAGGTATCTTCGGTTATGAAATGGCTTCGGAACCAATCTCTAATTCATTTGATACCTGATTCGATGTTAAATTGTTGTTACTCTCACTGATATCCTGATCGATATCAACTTCCTGAACAATCTTGTACATTAGCATCTCTATAACCCGTTGTTGGTTCCACAATCACCGACCGTGGATTATCTGACTTTTCCACGACTTTTGCTGACACCTAATCATGGTGGCCTTTTTGTAATCGAACTTTTTCGTTCAATTCTAACTGCTTGAATGGTGATGAAACACGATCGGCATACATTTCTAGTTGAAAGCGTAATTTTGCCAATTCTTTGGTGATGCTGCTGATGATTTGCGGTTTCAAATCGTCCTGCTTGATAGGAATAAATGTTCTTTTGCAATCGTTGGCATTGAGAACCCAAAATATCATTGCGTGGTGTATTTCGCAACAATAACAATGTTTCATAGATGTCTGAATCCTCATGCCTGCATTTGTGGAGTAGATTTTTTGCTGTCTGAATATTGCATTTGAACGAGCGTAGTGTGATGATGATATGCGATGGTTGAATTGCCAACGCACCGCGAAAATTTTGTATTCTTTTAATGCGAACGGTGGACCATCATGATTCCAACGTTACCGGTAGTCCGTGAATAGCAAACCATTTTTAAATTGCAAAATGACTGCTACCGATGATGTTATCTTTATACTTCTTGAAAATGGAACCGGAATAATGATCGGCTATAATGATGCCCTTGAACGTAAACATATCTGTAGAAACTAGTTGAAATGGATATTCCGACAAAACCTTCTGTAGTAATGGTTTTTTTGTTTTTGATCTTTGAGTGCGTTGACATGTAGAGCACTTTTCGACAAATTCCTTGATTTCGTTTGTTTGTCCAGGCCAGCAGAGACTGCTTTGCGCTCTTGCTAATGATTTCGACACACCTGGATGACCTTTGTGTATATCCGTTAACACTTTTGAGCGTTCAGCTGTTGGGACAATAATTTTATTAGCTTTAAATAGCAATTTCCCATCATACTAAATTTCCTCCTTGAAACTCGCCTATGGCTTGACTGCTTCTGGCAATTTGCTGTCATCAATCCTCTTTCAACAACTGTGCGTAGCAATCGAAATTCAAAATATTCGTCTTTCAATTTCGCTAAGTGATTTTTTGTCATATCCGTCATAGCGAATACTGCGTTGATTTTGTATTCTTCGCTTTCCATCTATTTTTTGTCAATTGGTTCAGCTTTGCAATCGCGGCTACGTATGTCAGCTACTTTCATGTCCACACCTTTCTTGTAATGTAATGTTGGCGAATATGGCAAAACATCAAAAAGAATTTTTTGTAAACGTATTGGTGCCTGTTAAATCGGTTTTTTAAAAATTGTTTCCAAGGGTTTTTTGATCGGTTTCGATGTCCAATTTTTTGCCATTCACATAATGGTGAAATTTTTTGCACGCAAAGCTTATGGCGGTTGCTTCTCTGCCGATTGGTGAATAATTTTTCCCGGCTTTCGTCAATGCCCTGCTTGCATATGCGATTGGCTTTTTATGTTGGAACAGACAAGTTCCAAGAGCTACGGAACTTGCATCGCAGGAAATTTTAACGCTTTGATTTATATCATAATATATCAGAACTGGCGTTGTTGTGATGACCTCTTTTAACTTCTCAAAAGCTGTTTGTTGGTCAACATCCCATACCCATGTGGCGTCCTTCACTATTAATCTTCTCAATGGTTCTGCCAAATCTGAAAATTTCGGAATAAACTTTGCAAGGTATGTTACTGTACCAAGCAATCTCTGCAATTCTTTGACATTAGCTGGAGTGTTCAAACGATGAACTGCCGATACCTTATCCGGACCAATCTCACAGCCATTGGATGTAAAAACATGTCCAAGAACTCTATTCTTGTTGTATTCACATTTACCGTGATTGAATGTGAAACCAGCATCTTTTAATCGATACGTTACCTTTTTTGTGATTACTTCTAACATTTCTTTTGCTTCCGCATAAAGAAAAATATCATCTATTGCAACCTCTAGCCTTTCCGACTTTCGCAGCTACTTATTCTACTGTATTCAACGGGTAATGGCGTCGTTTTATATTTTTATTTTACACACTTGAATTTTTCCGTTTTTTTCTACCACAAGCGTAGGGCTTACGGCGGGGGTTAGTTCCATAACTGGCACTTAAACTTTCATTGTAACCGTTCTGTCCAATTCCTCTTTTGTTTTATCTCTAAGTGCAGCTGGAACTTAACGCAGTAGAATTATTTTGAACTTCAGATTGTGAACAAAGTCGATATCATACTCGTAGTTGTTGCAACAACCCAACTGTATATCCACTTTATGAACGCGTTTCACTAATCTCAGCTTCACGTATGAATGTCGACCGAGAATTGACATTAAATCCTAGTTAATTACTTTCAAAATCATCTGTTCTGATTTTTTCGGCGATACACACCATACCTTGGTTCCACCTATTACTTTGACTGTGTCAAGATTATATGTTTATAGACGTTTAGTCGATGAAATGTTTACTTTTAATTTTAATCTGGACGCTTCTTTCCGCGATATTAAATTATAGTGAGCTCCAGTGTCCAAATCTTCGAATGATTCACATTCTTCTTGCTTAATACGATGAAATTGGTACCGCTCATACGTTTTTTTGCGCGATGGTGCAAAATATTTGTCGACAATTTGCTTCGGATCCTTATTTTCGTCGTCTGTGGCGCCCAATAGGGTGGTTATGTAATAGGGTGGTTCATATTGTTACAGTTCCTAAGGGAAAATTAGTCATACGTTCCAACCAAAGATGACTTATTTTTCTCAGCACAAAATATTGTGTTAAGTCACCTATGCAAAGCACACGAACAAAATGCATATATAACCTTCGCGATATAGGAATATAGCATATAATGTTAGTCAAAAGGTTTTTGTCCGAAACTCAGGTAAGAAACTGCAGCTAAGAATTATTGTACAAAGTTAGATTTTAAATTTAAACCTGCCATGATATTAAATAAGATTAGCAATGTGTTTTATGAAGTAGGTTAAAAAAGGGGCAATGTTTTAGGAGTTTAAGCTAGTACTTACACATCGCCTGCAGTTTTGTTTAAAAAGACTATTACCGGCTTTTAATACTATATTCTTGGGAGTTGGTCTCTTCACGCTTGTAACAAGTTCGTTGTTTAGTAGCATAGTTTTTAAAATTGGCTTTACGCAAAATCATTGACATCTGCTCACATATATTTAAAAGTATTATTTAGTAAAGTACTCTACAAAAACCTTCTTTACTGTTTGCAGGTTTATTGCAATGAGCAATTAATGTATGGTAAATTTGGGAAACTAGATACAATTTCTTCCTTTAAAAAACCTTAAGAGTCGGATAGCAATTCCTAGGAGAACAAAAACGAAAAAAATATGACGAAGTTATAAAGGTGTTAGGAGGATATTACAACCCAGTTCCATTAGAAATAATGGAAAATTTCAAATTTCAATCACGCAAAAAAAAGGAAGGTGAAACAGTACAGGAGTACCTGGCAGCATTACGGAAAGCAGCATTTAATTGCACTTTTGAAAACTATCTGGAGACAGCATTACGGAACCAATTTGTGTTTGTTTTACGAAGTCAAACTATTCAACACCGTCTACTAGAATCAAACAATCTGACATTAACAAAAGCAAGCGAAGTTGCTTCCGCGTTGGAAGTGTCACCGAAGAACGCGGCAACACTACATCGTGATACTGGCAAGTGTAATGCGGTTACTCAAAAATACAAAGGCAACAGAGAAAATCTTGGATAACCTAGACGTAATTCGGTACGATTTCAAAAGGTTTACACTAGGGGTAAAACAGTAAATAATAATGTTAATAACACTATAAGTAATTTATATTGTTTACAATGCGGCGATAAAGCCCATTCAGCCCCTAAATGTAGATTTTTAAATGTAAGTGTAATTTTTGTGGTATAGTAGGGCATATAGAGAAATGTGTTTTAAGAAAAATAATAAGCTTAAGGTCAAACAAATGAAAGTGAATCAAATAGAATCGAATAGCAATAATAACAAAGAAATAGATGAGCTAGTAGCAAATATTGATAATTTTCGAAGTGAGGATGGCCCAAAATTGCTGTTCTCAATTATGGTGAACGGTAATTCAATGCAATTTGAAATTGATACTGAGTGTCCGATTACAATTTGCGGGAGGAAATATAAAGAGGTATTTTTTCAAAATTTCGAAGTTTTTAAGTTTAGACACAAATTTAATGTTAATTACATAACTTTGTTACATAACTGTTATACCAATTTAAAGATTATTGGTTACATTAAAGTAACAGTTACACATGGTGAGGGAAATTCGTTGCTTCCATTGTATGTATAGAATATTGAATGTAAATAGTGTGTCGAAGACTTTGGTAGTTCAGGATAATAGATTAAAAGTTTTGTTAGAGACGTATAAAGTTGTTATGGACGATACAATGGGAAAAATTACAGGAATGCAAGCAACATTAAATTTGAAAACCGATGCTCAGTCTATTTTTTGCAAAACGGGTTCAATTCCATTTGCAATAAAGTCTAAAGTGGAAGAGGGATTACATAATTTAATACATGAGGGCATATTTGTCAAGGTTGACCGTAGCAAATGAGCCAGCCCATTGGTGCCCGTCATAAAGGTGAATGGGGCAGTACTTTGGTGTATGCGGACTACAAGATAACGATTAACAAATATTTGATCGTTGATGATCACCCACTGCCTAGGGTAGAAGAACTATTTGCATCGCTAGCGGGATGCAATAAGTTTACCAAATTAGATTTGACAAAGGCCTATTTGCAACTCGAGGCCCGTTCGGAGGACAGACATTTATTGACGGGTAATACCCATAAGAGGTTGTTTCAACCTACAAGGCTACATTGAAATGTTATTACAAGACATCGAAGGAGTAACAGTATCCCTTAATGATATTCGTATAACAGGGCCGGACGACGAAACACATTTATATCGATTAAGAACAGTATTAGAGCGATTGAGAGATCATAATATGCGGGTAAATGTCAAGACGTGTGAATTTTTCACAGATAGTATTCAATATTTTGGATACTTAATTAATAAGCAAGGTATTCATTAGTTAAAGTGCAAGATGCCGGCAGTACAGGAAATAAAACGCCCAAGTAATGTGGAGGAAGTTCGAGCGTTTGTAGGATTGTTAAATTATTACGGGCGATTCTTGCAAAATTTAAGAGCGATGTTATATCCAATAAATGATTTGCTAAAAAAAAAATGTTGATTTCTGTTGGGATGCTAGTTGTGAAAAAGCACTTATACAAGTGAAAAAAGAAATGCAATCGGACGGTTTCTTGGTTCACTACAACTCAAGATTACCTTTGGTATTGGCCACCTTTGGTATTGAGCCATATTTTAGAAGATGGATCAGAAAGACCTATTCAATACGCATCACAAACATTGTCAAGTATACAACAAAAGTACACCCAAACAGACAAAGAAGCTTACGCTACAATATTCGGGATCCAGAATTTTTTGCAATATTTGTATGGTAGGGAGTTTATTTTATATGTGGACAATAGACTCCTAATTCAAATTTTATCAATACATAAGGGATTGCCAACGTAATGCAAAGTCGAAAATAAAATACAAGAACCAGATATCGTTGAAATAAATTTAATCGAAACCTTGCCAATACGAGTCGCAGAGTTGAGTGAGGCTACGTTGAAAGATAAAACGGTTAGTAATTTATTACTCGGATTACGAACAGGAAGGGAATGAGAACCAAATGAACGTTTTCATATAAACCAAAACGAGTGTTTGTTGCAAGAAAACTGTCTCTTAAGAGGATTTAGAGGTTATATACCCGGGTTGCTTCGAGGAAAGGTGACGGCCGAATTGCATTCTACCCAAGGATGAAGCAGTTAGCGCAAAGCTAATGTTGGTGGGAAGGGATAGATCGTGATATTGAGGAAGTAATAAAAAATTGTGCAAAATGTCAATCACTACAGCTGAACCCACCGAAAGAGACGTTCCACTGCTGACAAACACCGACCAATCCTTTTGACAGGGTCCATGTGGATTTTCGGGTCCATTCCACAATTTATATTTTTTCATTCTGGTGGACGCATATAGCAAGTGGCTGAAAGTTCACATACAACATAAGACAATTGAAATTTTTCGGAAAATATTCGCTACACATGGTTTACCGCTTGTTTTAGTGAGTGACCAGGGCTCTCAATTTACGTCTAAAGATTTTCTGGATTTCTTCAGGGTGAATGATATTATTCACAAAATGGGTGCTCCATATCACCTGGCGACAAATGGGCAAGCAGGACGGTATGTAGGTACCATCAAAGAAAAGTTTAAAAAATTAGATTGCTAAAGAGAGGACATAGCAAAATAGCCACAAAATATTTTATTAACATATCGAAAGATGGTTCATCCAAGTACCGGAAAATCTCATGCCGTGGGCATGTTCAACCGGGATATAAGATCAAGGTGGGATTTGTTGATTTCGTTTAAAAATATACATGCAGGAAAGAATGAGTATCAAATAGAGAATGTAAGGAGGGTGATAGGGTTTCCTAAAGGGAATACTTACGATTACGAATAAAATGGAATTTCGGTACAATAATAGAGAGGATCGGACAAGTTCGGTATAGAGTGAAATTAGATGACGGAAGAGTTTGGGAAAGACATGCATGCGGACCAAATTAGAGCCATTGGGCTAAGATATTGGAGAGAGAGAGAGTTTAGTCGATTTACCTGCAGAAGTAGAGGATTTAATAACAGAACATGTTCCTGTTAATAGTCAGATGTTAGAAAATCTCGAATGAATTAAAGGATCTGGGAGTAACGTTGTAAAACCGCAGCTACAGGTTTTTCCGTCCTTACCGGCAGAGAGTGTTCGGAGAAAGCACGGGATGCTGCAGTTGAGGATGCAGTTTGGAGTGGTACAGTTCGAAATTCTAGTAGAGTTAGAAAGATGCCACAAAGGGTAGGTTGGTCATATAGGTATTATTATATAAGTACTATTACATTACATTGAATGTTACAAATAAATATAAATAAAATTAAATCTATTGAAATAAATTAATAAAAAGATAAAATAACAATAATGGTGTGCCACCATTCAACTGTAATGTGCAAAGGTTCACTGAAAACAAAATCTATTAATCAACTAATTGCTTTTAGCCGTAGGCTGTAATAAATATCATTAGTTTTCGCCTGCAAATTGCAAATTAACCATATTAATCGAATAAAAATATAAAAAATATAAAAAATATAAAAAATATAAAAAATATAAAAAATATATAAAAAATATTAAAAATATTAAAAAAATTAAAAATATTAAAAATATTAAAAACATAAAAAATATAAAAAATATAAAAAAAATAAAAAACATAAAATAAAAACAATATAAAAAGTATAAAAAATATTAAAAATATAAAAAATATAAAAAATATAAAAAATTTAAAAAATATAAAATATATAAAAATATTTATATATATTCACATATGCAACCCCTGTTCCCACAGTAGTGCATTTTCCGAAATAGATGATTGTATTCCATATAACTTAATAGAACTGAACAAATGAAGATTGTTGACTGTTGTTTGGTACTTTGTGGGATTACCTGTATATTTTTTAATAACTTAAATTTGTATGCTGAACACCAAAGTCAAGAATATTAAATATCTTGTTGAAATTATACAGCTAGTCTTAAATCAAGGATATCATTTTGCATAGTGTGCGACTAACTCGATTAATGGCACTATGCCAAAATTAGCAAGACTGTTTATAATGCATTTTCTAAATAAAATGTAGTCGTACAACTAGACTTTAAAATAATAAATAAAAAAAAATCGAATACAAACAATTCATTCGCTAATTTTTCACCGTATCTGACTTTAACAATGGAAAGTAATGATCTAGATCGATCTAATTATATTTCTATATGTCTACACCATACCATAAATATTTACCAAAACTATCAATTGAGTCTAGTTATATTATAATGCAATTTGCAATCAAGCAGCATACGATGCATATGTTACAAATCATTAACATCGACATTCCATTCGTCTGTTTATGTTACATATGTGTGGCGCTATAATACTGATGATTAAACTCAACAATCTCCTCTCTCTCTCTGTATCAATAAGTCTTATTCCATGCTGATATTTTTATAAAAAAATTGTTATTCAATCCTCGTAACTGTGGTTTCGGTTTTATTTATTTATAAATTAAATTATTTATAAACTCGATCGTATATGTCACACTTCGAAAAACTGTCGAACCATAAAACATAATGTATGACAAGGTCAAAAACATTAAACACAGTTTCAATCATAAATTTTATGATTTTATTGGTTTATGATGAAGTGTCAATTGATTTTGAAAAGGTGCAAATAGTTACACATCATTACATATCGATCGGCTGGCACCGTATGTGGTCTCGAATTATTAAATTGATTTTTGATTGTTTCGCTTGCCATAATATACACACACACAAACACGATTTAATATTTTTGTCACGATTTTGTCGTGTGCTAAATGTTTAACACCGACCAAAAAAAAAAAAAAAAAAAAAATTAAATCGAAATCACATCTGGATTACCACAAACCACTTTAACATTAAAAATAAATCCCCTTTCAATGTTTTTTGTGTTGTTTGTTTTGTGTCTGTTGCGCGCTGCAACACAATACTTTCCTCTTAATCGATCTGATGAGTCTTTTAAAGTCTCATAATTTATCTCCGTTTTTTTTTTTATTTTTTATTTGGGACTTGAACAAAAAAGGGACATAAGATAGATAAATTTTAAGAGAAATGATCCTTGAAAAATTCCTCCATTATCAATTGAATTGAAAGTTTTATTTTGTTGTTATCATGCGGATTACATTATTAATGTAAAAGGACCGGGGAACTACTGTGTACTGTGTGTGTGCGTAAGGGTTGAATGAAATATTGTATTAATTCATCATCTGAATTTTTGTAATGTCCAATCGTAAATTTTTTTTTTTTGGCGATTTGAATGCGATGCTGTATACAATAAAACAATTTGAAGCGGAAAGGATTACAATACAATACCGAGGATAAAAGGGTTCCACTAAATAGATAACAAAGGGATAGTTTTTTTTTGTTGTGTTGTTCATAAATTTCCGAATATTATGGACAAAAGTCATCTCAAGGGTTCAATTTATCATGTATCGATAGATATTTATCTCGAGTAAATATATAAAAGGATCGATTAACTTAAATTAGAAAATAATTCAAAAAAATTATTACACTTTGCTGTTTTTTTAACAACCCTCTTTAAAAAATCTAACAAAAAAAAATTATCAGATAAGCTAACAATAGGAAACAGATATCCAACCGAACTATAATTGCCAAAAATGTGTATTTGTAATCCAAACTCTGCAATTAAGACTAGAAAATATTGCAATATTTTTGTGTTGTGTTTTGGTCTATTGATTATGTTGACATTTATTAGCGATAATTTAGATTTTTAAATTAAAAAATAATAAACGGCGATGAAAGTGGTTGAAATAATATGGGGGATAGTTTCCCTAAAAGGATAATTTCATAAAAAATAAAAAATAAAAGAGCAAAAAAAATTGTTGATTGAAATGGCAATCGTTGTGTCCTCGTTAATTGTCGAGGAAGTTAGGTGCCACCTAACGTGATATTTGTAATGAATCGTACTTTTTTTTAATGCTAAACTGAACTAGAAACTAGAGAATTCTAACTAGTGGTAAGTGTTTTGGCCAGTAAATTGCGATGGTTTCCTGGAATGTTCTACAATAAATCTGTGTCCATTTTATTCAATAGTTTTTCAACTATATAATCGATTTCCACATATATAACATCTCAAACGTCTTCTTCCAAAACAGACCTCTTTTGGGATTGTTATGTTCAGTCTTTTTCTAGGGCGTTCCAATTCGCTTATTTCGCTTATTCCGTCGTTGTCTGAACATTGCAAGGTTCCGAAAAGTACGGTTCTTCACTGGCTAACTTTTTGTTGATTAGGGAGATTAATAAAATTACGTCTGGTGTGTTGTTTGGAGACCTGCTGTAAGGCAGTAAAGCACTCCATCGACTGCAGGATGATTTGCGTACCCGAAAAAGAGTTATTGGTTCCATTTTATTAGTCATCCAATTTTCTGCTTCACATTTGCATGCCACAACCGGTTAGTTTTATATCTTACTTTTTAAAGCCGTTGTCTTGTGTTGAGATCCATTTGCGAAATACAGTGAAAGCCGAATTCAAGTTTTCTCAATTCATCCATTAAACTCTACGTCAAAGCCAAGAAACGTTCCAAACGGACTATATGTAAAATTTAACTAGACCACCGCTCAAGCTTATGGACTCAATAGGATTAACACTTATAGCCTAGCAAACAGAACAATGATGGATTATATGAAAATATTTCAATCAACAAAACATCCAGTATTTTAATGGATATCTCTGAAGAGAACCAAAGAAGAGAAACACTGCTTTGAGAAAAACATTAGTATGAGAAGAAGGACCAAAAACCTGAGAAAAACTTAAACCTTTCGACTTCGTATCTTGTTCGACAAAAAGAACGATCAATAGATGACTTTGGTTAGAATTATCCAACTAGAACAGTGTAAGTCTGGAACTAGTAAAAAAAAGGATATGCAACGGGACATACAATATCTCCAAAACAATATCTCCTTTGGAATCGTTATTCTTTTTTGACAGCTTGACTATGGTCTTTGTGATCACGATTTTCCCAGGGCGTTCAGCTTCCCGATGTGTTTCCCTTATTCCACCGCTGTACAATGTTGCAGGAAGCACGGTTTTTCGGAAAATTTTCTATTAGTTAACCCATACTATAATTCGATTTCATACTCTTCGAAAACTTTCTCTAACCATGCAATATAATTCTCGGCGGGTAAGAATCCATAAATCCAAACTAATCTCAAGTTGCACAAACTTTCTACTACCTGTACATTGACATTTAAATATTGTCTGTTTTGTGATGAGATACATTTATCGAAGAACATAAAAACCCGAACACCAGTATTCTTTAGACATCATCATAACTCTGTATAAATCACCATGACAGAATATTCGACAGAAGTCATAAGCTTGATAAACGATTTCGAAAGCGACGATAACCACACTTATTGAGTTCTTTTCAACCACGAAATCAAGAAGTTGATAAAAAAAATTTTATGTCGTTCATAATGTTAAAGTACTGTGAGTACCTTCTCGGTGGTTGAAGACGACTTCTTGTTTCCAAATTGTCTAAAGCAATACGAAGAGCTTGCTTAGGATCAAACCCAATGGAGCCAGATTGTTAATTTGTTTTGAATTAACCATGCCGTGTAAAAACCGTTAATTATATTTAGCTGATTTTGAAAACTTCTCTTCAAAAAATCTTGTGGCCCCTATGTGTGGCTCAGGAAAAATAACTTATTTTAAAAAAATTTTTATTTCACTGCCCAACTGCCAGCACTTCGACCTAAAAGATCTTTTGTGCTATATGGTTTATTAGTCCAAGAGTTTTTCCACGTTCCTAATAAAGGCGAGAATGCTGCTTAGAGAGACCAATTAAATTTCTTCGCGGTTAAATAGCTCTCTTAAAAATGAAACTACCACACAGAGCAACACGCTCAGAGAGTATATACTCTGCAGTTTCTACCTCTTCCAACAGAGTTGGCACTCGATAGAGTTTCCTGAAATATTCTTTACTGAAATTGACCGCCAAGTCCTTATGGTTAAATGGTCTGATTAGATATTTGGCCTGTCTAAGTTCGGAAATACAGTGCCGATAACTCAACAACCACTGTGTTTTCCCAGTTACTAATTGTGTAGGCTGCACACGCCCACGAGATACCACAAAAAGGCTTAGCGCCAATGGGTGTAGTCGATGAAGCTGCCCGTGCAAGCTCGTGGGCTGTCTCATTTCCAGTGATACCCTTGTGGCCAGGTTCCTACCACAACCTAACTTTTTTATTGTAAGAGAGATTGTAGAAGTTTATAATAATTTTTAACCGACTTTAAATCCGGGCAGCTTGAAACCAGTGCTTTCAATGCTGCTTTGCTGTCAGACAAAATATGAATTGGGAATGCCTTAGTTCAGTGTTATAATTTTTTTGAGCTTGCCTATATTCATTCCGCTAATTAGAATGCTTTGCCTAATAAAATAATTTCCTAACCCTGTTTCGGAGTTTAGCTAGCTGTTCGTTCCATCATGGAACTTTTCGAATAACCACAACGTTACGCGCCACACAGTTGCTTCCGTAAGAAGATAGGGGGCATCATAAAGCAAGCAAGTTGTTTCTAAGCAGTTTCTAGGTTACTTGTTGAACTCAGAGATATTTGTAGCCTGTTCGTTTTGATGAATAAAATATCCCTGAAGTTTTTCCAGTAAGTAAAACAAGGGATACGACGCTATGCCGCCTGTATGATCACTCCCAGTGTATTGAACCTCATGTGCGTGTGTTCCGACAAAGAAGCTTCATTTGATATATGCCAGTTTACGACATAGTTGAAAATAAACTTACTCGACAGAGCAAGGTGCAACACCTCTTGCCGAAACGTGCTAATGAATGTAAGGTTAGACCCTTTATTTAAAATGTCTATGTGATTACTCATAAGGTAATTTAAAAGGGACTCACCTCTACTATTTGTATTGCTGCTACCCCAAATGCAGTAATCCACCAGATGTTGTACAACTACAGGTGGAACTCTTACTGAGTCACCAAGGGAGTTTGCCGAAGCACACACCATCTCCTGAAATTCCCTGTCATTTGGTCCTTCCAGGTTTACTGAAACCAAATCCTTAGTGATAAACTCTGGAATTGGAAAAAAATTAATATTAGATGAAATAAATATTGTCGTTCAGAGAACTTTCTCCCAGCGATAGTAAATTAACTTACATGACTTAAGGCCTCCGATTTGTTCTTCACTAACTGAAGGTCCTGAATGAGACCGGTGGTTAAATTTTGTTGAGCAAACCTGCTATAAATGGTATTCAAGGCTGCTTTTGCATGATGCAGGTTTGTTTGTAGTACCCTATAGTACCAGCTGTACTTGACTTTAGGGTAAGGAGCTCTCCACTTCTGGCTGCTTGACAGCCGACAGCTTCATGGGATATGGCGAGTTGTTGCCACGTTTCACCTCTGTTGATGTCATTCGTTACAGTATCTTCTAGAATTCGGGCGCGATATTGTTCTGCTCGGCCGTGGTAGCAAGATTTTTCCCACTCGACAAGCCAATACTCTGTGGAAAAAATCCCCTAACGATGTTTGGCCGAGGAAAATTATCCTCTTCGACGAAATTTATGTTCAGACTACATTTTGACCTTAGTTTAACAAAATTGTTCCATATCCATTCCGCTGTGGAATGAAAAAAGTAAAACCATCCTGTTCTTTGGAAAAAAAGGGATTGTAGATAAATTTAACGGATTTGGATTGTATCTCAGTAATAAGGTCGATGGTACATTTTTGTATGTTTGCAATTCACTTCATGAGAGGGTTGTCATCAAGGTCATTAGGCAGGATTGAACGCGGATAGCTTGGACTTAATAAAATAATTAATAAAATTTAGTCCTCACTAAAAACTTTAAACTCATAAGAAGGAAATGGCATGTTGTTTTTTATAATTTTCAATAGGAATACTTTATGCTATGAATACTAAAAATTTATCTGGGCAAACTATCATTGCTTTACTAAACTTGACTGTCAACTAACATTCGATTAATATCACGCACAGGTTGTTTATTCTGTAGTTACCATATAAAAAATCACCATATTTTAATTCTCATAGTTTTATCACTCAAATTTGGTATGAACTTGCTCCATAATTTAACACACCTAAAAATCTTTATAAAGACACTATTTCTACTAGGATGAGATAAAATACCTTCTAATAAAAACATTTGGCTTACAAACTCTATACTCTACTGACCGACAGTTGTAATTTTTGTAAATTAAATTGTATGCCCATTTCTCTTGCTCTTTCAATACTATATGTACGTGTTAGGTAACAATGGTAAGAATGGGTCATGGCAAATAATTATTTTTTGTCAGGCTTTTCCAAAATTACCAGTTTATTTACCCAAATAAACTTTTTCCTTCAACGATAACGGAATTCGATTTGGTGGTTTAACTAAAGGTGATGCATTTTTAAAATTTTAATCTAATATTTTTGGAGATTTCCGAATATAATTAAACAAATTATAATAGTGATTTTTTTCGAATTCAGTAGTATTTAAATTCTAAAGATTTAAACAAACACGAACTAAGACCCATTTAATAATTTTTTGAATGTTGTTTGCTACATTCCATCAACGATTCTACTTGCTCCTCAGTTTTATCCTTAACGCCTCCATATGACTCCAGATCGACCATACATTTTATACATTTAATATAACTCGTTGCATCCTGATTATTAGATAGTTTTGGTAATGTTAACTTGTTTGATATTAGTTCTTAGGTTTTTGATGATAAAAGCCTTGCTGTATTCGAGAACTGTTAAATAGGTATCGTTGCAAAAGTAATTTCTGTAAGATCACAAAATTCCACCAGTAAATTTGAATCAACATATACCTTTGTATTTGTAAGATTTCTAGTTTGTTAAGGATGACAACATTGCCGACATATGCTTTCTCTGTCTTCCGATAACTTCTGATCCTATAAAAATCTGAGTATAAGACACCAGATAGTTATTGTATTTGCATTGAACATGGGGTTGAAGTGATTCCTCTACTTTGCAGGACACCAACAAATATTTTGTATTTTTTTATGACGCTATTTTTGGTTTGACATATTATTTCATATGCCAGTTGTGTTTAAAACATTCGAACACTCAAATATAAATTTTCCAGTTTGCTTGATTGAGTAAACAAAACTGAGTAAACTTAACCGCAGAGGGGTTAACTGTCTAAATAACTTAAATGATCTAGACAGTATTTTCCATTAGGCCATTTTTCCGTTTGTTTGTTGAGGTTGCCCTTGATCTGAAACATTTTTGTGCCTGAATTACAAATAAATCTCAATGTTTTTATTAAAAATTTGTTAAAAATATTTTGCGTTCTGAACTTCCTTTAAGAGGTTACTTCGTGATAGAATAGCATCTATGTCGAAATTGCTTCTAAATATTATAGCCATAACTGAATATTTTGCTTCTTCATTAGCCGTCATCCAAACGTTAATGGTTTTTAGCTGGTAAGCTTTTATCATATAAACGGGGAATTATTTTATTTAACAAAGTAGAATTTACATCAAATCCTGTTGCTTGTCTTAGTTGATGCATCAAACGCTGCTCCTCGTTTTGTTGTGGTAATGATGTTTTGATTGGTGGTCAATGAGAAATGCATTATTCGTTGATCTTTTCTTCTTTACGCTTCGCTAAAATATCCATCAAGGAATCAACGATGGTGTATCCATCAAAGAAACTATGGACTATATACAGGATGTTTTGCTGATTAAAGAAGTTTTAGGTTCTCCCTGATCTACTTTGATCCTGGTTTGGCCAGGATAAAAAACTTTATAAATGTGGTTCAGTCCGCAAACGTGTTTTGCTCGTCTGCACCAAAGCTTTTATTTTAATGGAAAAGAACAATGAAAACTACGATAAAGGAGATCTATCAGCCGGAATTGATTGACTGGACTGTGAGACCGAATTCTGCGAAAGTTTTCTGGATAACATTGGCCCTATTCCCATAGCTTTTTTACATTTAACAAACGGTAGGATAGGAGGGGTTATATATTCCTGTAAATATATTTCCATGCATGATAGAAACGACTCGATTTCAGACACCTCATGATAATTACGGCACAATTCTATTTAATTTTTTTTGTGGGGTAGGGAAAGGGAAGTTATATCAGTAATGAGAGAATTGGTCTGGTTTCCCGGTAGCCTATATTTAAACTTGTTAGCACATGAAAATCACATTTATAATGAACTGCTCTACATTATGTCATCTCTTATCAGCAACTTCAGTGTGATACTATTCATGTACAATCTACAAAGTCTCTGAAATCACTGAAATCAAAATTTATTAATGAACTAATTGATCTAAGCCGGAGACTGTAATAAATAGCATTAGTTTTCCCCTAAAATTTACAAATTAATTAATTAATGCTTCCCGTTGTTGCTAACATTTTAAGTGTTAATTTTATTACTCTAATTTAATACTACAGGAGCACTTTAAAACCATTATATAAAAGCATAAAGATATAAAATATAAAAATAAACAAATATAAAAATATAATATTATAAAATATAAAAATATCGAATTACAAAAATATTAAAATATAAAAAAACTTAACTCGACCCAAGTAAGCATGTGAAGTTATCCCAGTTTTTTATCCCAGAAAAAACTAAAACTTTCATCAGGCAATACAATTCCATCCCATCCCAGTTTTTATAATCATTTATGCATGAGATATAAAGTAAAAAAAAAATTGTTTTTAAAAGAAATTTTGATTTGAGTTCCATAAAATTAGAGCATTAAAAATATCCTATCTCCTACAATCTTCACGGGGCTAAAAATATTCTTAATGTTTTGAAATGGCTGTACTAATATTAAACTGTGACCAACTCTTCAGAATCATTCTATGTTTCATATAGCCACAATCGGCCAATTTGAATTGATATATGATATGGAATATTATATTGCCAGCTCCTAGGAACTACACGGGCCTGAAAATATTCTTTGTGTTTTGAGATGGCTATACTAATATTAAACTGTGGCCAACTCGTCAGAATCATTCTATGTTTCATATTGTCACAATCGGCCAATTTGAATTGATATATGATATGGAATATTATATTGCCAGCTCCTAGGAACTACATGGGCCTGAAAATATTCTTTATGTTTCGAGATGGCTACACTAAAATTAAACTGTGACCAACTCGCCAGAATGATTCTATGTTTCATATTGCCACAATCGGCCAATTTGAATTGATATATGATATGGAATATTATATTGCCAGCTCCTAGGAACTACACGGGCCTGAAAATATTCTTTATGTTTTGAGATGGCTATACTTATATTAAACTGTGACCAACTCGCCAGAATCATTCTATGTTTCATATTGCCACAATCAGCTAATTTATAATGACCCAATATATGATATGGAATATTATATTGCCAGCTCTTAGGAACTACATGGGCCTGAAAATATTCTTTATGTTTTGGGATGGCTATACTTATATTAAACTGTGACCAACTCGCCAGAATCATTCTATGTTTCATATTGCCACAATCGGCCAATTGGAATTGATATATGATATGGAATATTATATTGCCAGCTCCTAGGAACTACACGGGCCTGAAAATATTCTTTGTGTTTTGAGATGGCTATACTAATATTAAACTGTGACCAACTCGCCAGAATCATTCTATGTTTCATTTTGTCACAATCGGCCAATTTGAATTGATATATGATATGGAATATTATATTGCCAGCTCCTAGGAACTACACGGGCCTGAAAATATTTTTTATGTTTTGAGATGGCTATACTAATATTAAACTGTGACCAACTCGTCAGAATGATTCCATGTTTCATATTGCCACAATCGGCCAATTGGAATTGATATATGATATGAATATTATATTGCCAGCTCCTAGGAACTACACGGGCCTGAAAATATTCTTTATGTTTTGAGATGGCTATACTTATATTAAACTGTGACCAACTCGCCAGAATGATTCTATGTTTCATATTGCCACAATCGGCCAATTTGAATTGATATATGATATGGAATATTATATTGCCAGCTCCTAGGAACTACACGGGCCTGAAAATATTCTTTGTGTTTTGAGATGGCTTTATTAATAATAATAAACCAATTAAAATTTGTGAATAAAATGCTCTCTATCTATAAATATTTTGAGTAAAAATAACGGTTACGGTTTTTTTCCTTTCTTTAATAAACGATCTAACGAATTAAAGAAAGGAAAAAAACCGTAACCGTTATTTTTACTCAAAATATTTATAGATAGAGAGCATTTTATTCACAAATGCTCATTGGTTTATTATTATTAATATAGCCATCTCAAAACACAAAGAATATTTTCAGGCCCGTGTAGTTCCTAGGAGCTGGCAATATAATATTCCATATCATATATCAATTCCAATTGGCCGATTGTGGCAATATGAAACATAGAATGATTCTGGCGAGTTGACCACAGTTTAATATAAGTATAGCCATCTCAAAACACAAAGAATATTTTCAGGCCCGTGTAGTTCCTAGGAGCTGGCAATATAATATTCCATATCATATATCAATTCAAATTGGCCGATTGTGGCTATATGAAACATAGAATGATTCTGAAGAGTTGGTCACAGTTTAATATTAGTATAGCCATCTCAAAACACAAAGAATATTTTCAGGCCCGTGTAGTTCCTAGGAGCTGGCAATATAATATTCCTTATCATATATTGGGCCATTACAAATTGGCCGAGTGTGGCAATATGAAACATAGAATGATTCTGGCGAGTTGGCCACAGTTTAATATTAGTATAGCCATTTCAAAACATAAAGAATATTTTCAGGCCCGTGTAGTTCCTAGGAGCTGGCAATATAATATTCCATATCATATATCAATTCAAATTGGCCGATTGTGGCAATATGAAACATAGAATGATTCTGGCGAGTTGGTCACAGTTTAATATTAGTATAGCCATCTCAAAACACAAAGAATATTTTCAGGCCCGTGTACTTCCTAGGAGCTGGCAATATAATATTCCATATCGTATATTGGGTCATTACAAATTGGCCGAGTGTGGCAATATGAAACATAGAATGATTCTGACGAGTTGGTCCCAGTTTAATATTAGTACAGCCATTTCAAAACATTAAGAATATTTTTAGCCCCGTGAAGATCGTAGGAGATAGGATATTTTTAATGCTCTAATTTTATGGAACTCAAAACAAAATTTCTTTTAAAAACAATTTTTTTTTACTCTATATCTCATGCATAAATGATTATAAAAACTGGGATGGGATGGAATTGTATTGCCTGATGAAAGTTTTAGTTTTTTCTGGGATGAAAAACTGGGATAATTTCACATGCTTGACCCAAGTCACCGAAATTATTTTAAATAATACAATTTAAATCGATCGAATTTACTGTTTTATACCAAATACACAAGGTACTTGCACGAAAGTCATATAACTCGACACGAAATCGCTAAAATTATTATAAATAAATCGTTATTAAAACAACTAAAAATTCAAATTCGATCGAATTCACCGTTTTAAAAATATATAAAATACTTACATGAAAGTCCTATTTGTATTCACTTTACTCGACAAAAAATCATAGAAATTATTATAAATAAAATTTTATTAAAACAATTAAACGTTCATTTTCGATCGAATTCACCGTTTTATACCAACTATATAAAATACTTGCAGAAAGTCTTTTTTATATTCACTTTACTCGACACAAAATCACTAAAAGATTATAAATAAAATTTTATTAAAATAATTAAACGTTCAAACTCGATCGAATTCACCGTTTTATACTAAATAAATAAAATACTTAAATGAAAATCTTATTTTTATTCACTTTACTATAGACAAAATCACCGAAATTATTATAACATTTTTTTTATCGAAATAACTCAAAGTGCAAATTCAATCGAATTCATCGTTTAATACCAAATACATAAAATACTCGCATAAAATCTTTTTTATATTCACTTTACTCGACACAAAATCACAGACATTATTATAAATAAAATTTTATTAAAACAATTAAATGATCAAATTCGATCGAATTCACCGTTTTATACTAAATACGCAAGGTACTTGCACGAAAGTCATATTTATATTCATTAACTCGACACAAAATCCTCAAAATTATTATAAATAAAATTTTAATAATATAATAAAATGTTCAAACTCGATCAAATTCACGGTTTTATACTAAACACATAAAAAACTTACATGAAAATCATATTTATATTCTCTTTACTCTATACAAAATCACCGAAATTATTATACAAATTTTTTTATCGAAATAACTCAAAGTGCAAATTCGATCGAATTCACCGTTTTATACCAAACACACCAAAAGAAATCGGTTAGCCGGAATGGATAAATATTCTTAACAATTGTACTGATTACCATCTACTGTTTATTTGGACCAGTAAATTACCTGTTGTTTAGTTGTATTGGTTCAATAGTTGAGTTGCTATAATGTACTTTACGGCTGCATTTTTTAAGGTGCTTTCTATTTTAGTGTCAAGCACACTGCGTAGCAGTTGATTATTGGTTTTCATCAACGTGTTAGAATTTTACTGACACTCAACAATGTTATAGTTTGAGACCAGCGGTAGTGTTTCTGCTTTTATTTTATTAACCATTCAATTGCCAGTTTTACTGACGGTTGTTACCTGAAAGTTTTTTTAACATTAAGAAATTGGTTTCCAAGCTAATTACGCGATAAAAATTTAAATTATTAAATTGGTTTACTTTCAGATCGGGATACACCTTACACCTACTGGCACGGTACAAATCCGATTAGATTATTGCTGTTAAGGTTAGTAACTTATATTGTCAGTTATTTAATATATACAATATTTACAATACAACATATTTTGTCCTTGTCCAAATCCAACACAACAACCATACAATAATACACATAAACATAAATTAACTTCTCAATTCGGTTAAGGTTTTCTAACAATTAAATTGACCGTTACAAAACTATTACAAAACATTTTCATCTAATTTTAATGTTTGCTTTGTCATAAATAGCACCTGATAAATCAAAAAAACCGGTGTAAACATACTTTGTTTATGTATGCCCACATAATGTCTAGTGTGGTGTGTAGATACCAATTCAACAAAACACCAAACAATACAACATAACAACTTTCTATGTTACTTGAAGAAACTAAAAAACAAAAAAAAAAAAACTGTGGGTGAGACACTTAAGCATGTTGGTCGCGTGCAATTTATATTGTGTACGTACTTTTTCTTATACCAATTTCTTAGTTTACTTCTTATTAATTATTTCATTTTTTTGTTTTTATTATCTTATAAATGTTTAACTTTTTCTTCTTCGCTTTACTCGGGTATTGTTTAAAGTATATGTATAATAAAGTGGTTTTTGCAGGCCATTACTGGCCCGTACCGTTACCAACAATCTCGCTCCATCGATTTTAAACTTGCCTTCGTCACCGAAACGACTTCTGCGTCTGTTAAAGAGCTGCCTTCAAAACTCGCAAAGTGTAGTCTTTGTCGCTCTTCTCTCGAATTTCATCAGCCATCTCTAAAGCTCATTTCATTCAAGGTAACAGATCTGATCAACACATTGAGCAACAAATTGTTGACATTTGCATAAGGTATTTAGAATTAAGCATACAAAGGGTGGTTACCAGCAGCTAGGCGGGCTTATATCCCCTTACATAGAATTGTCGTGAAAGACAAGATGTCTAAGGTATCAAACGATCGCAAATATATGGTCGCCCCTTCAAATATGTGGTCACCACTACTTAAATTCATTTCGCTTTGGACTCTAAAACCGGTGTTCACATATTTTGTTTGGGGCTATTTGATTTTGAGACCAATGGAAGCCTAGAATCGTACAAGTCGATTAAACAATTATTTTACGCCTTTGCTTTCGTTAATGCAGACTACACATTTATTTTTAATGATTCAATTGCACATAAGAAATGCAAAATTCCTATTCGTTATTATAGGTGATGAAGGATTTGCTGTAAAACCAACCATACTTAGACCATATTCTGAAAATAAAAACTTGACAAAAAGAATAATTTTTATTCTTTAATTTTTGATATACTTTGAGGTACAGGGTGTTCAGAAAATAAATAAAAACAAATATTAAGTTGTAACTTTTTGAATATTAAGTTGTAACTTCTAGTAAACTAAAAGCAACCAAGGTAACAAAATCCTGGCATTTGTAAAGGCTATATATTTAAAATCTTATAGGTTATTTTGCATATGCATTGAATTAAGAGGTAGGATGCTTTAAAGTAAAAAAAAATTGTTTTTTATAATAGTTTAAAAAACTGTTATAATTTTTTTTACTTAAGAGAATTGTAGTATTAATATCGTAACATTTTTTTTAGATAAGTAAAACAGTAGGCGATGATTTCGAGTATCAACTCCTTTGTTAAAATGTTCAATAAACAAAAATTTAATATTTTAGTTAGTTTTGAGAAATAGTCTAGTATTGTGAATTAAAAATTATAAATAATTTAAGAAAATTAATTTTATGATGGCACAGTTCTCAGGTGAGGAGTACTTTGATATCCATTTTGTTTACGCATTTTGCGATGGTAATGCATCATGAGCTCGCAATGAAGTTCGGTTAATGTTTTATATTATGATTTATATTATCAGGATGTACGACAAACCTAATCATGATTGCTAGTTTTTCTCTGGCAGAGACAGATTCACGGAAATTTGATGGCCTCGGGTTAAGTTTAAATTTTAGTAGATGGAACAACTTTTTAAAGTTGATAGTTTCTCTAATTCTTTTACAATTTTATGAAATAATCCTAAAGTTGGACGATTTTTGAGAAACGGATGCGTCCTTTATTTCGTTTTTTTTAAATTATAGCCGGATTGTTTAGCACAAAAAATCGTAATAATTGAACATAATATATTGCTTATGTGAACAAAAATTATTCTCACGAGTGTGGAACTTATTTGTCCTCAATGTGTATCAACCTTTAATGTGCACTAACCTTGATGGTTGGCCTGAGGTGATTACTTATACGAAAGATGAACTTTTAAGTAAATATTAAATACTATCGGAGACTCGTAATAATTTGTAATATTAAATGAGAATCATCCTTAGTGAAAAAATGTAATCTGTGACTGACCTTTTCGGGTAAATTTCTCTTTGGTATGCACCTACAGTTTCCTTTGCCAAAAGAGTGATTTTCTCCTTATTAATATGTAACGACCATTTGTATAGTATGTGCGAAGAAGAGCTATACCGCAATAGTTTTCGTATTTTAGCTATTTCCTGGCCTTATAAAAAGGGATAAAGCGGCCACTTTCAACTTTTTTAAGGATGTAGGTTGTCTCCTCAGCGGTTCGACTTTTATTTAGTCGTCTTCTTCGACCAGCAAAATTTGCGGACATAATTTAGCGGACGCTTAATATGTAAAATGCCAAAATAGTTGAACATGTGATCAGACAAATTGCACATGAAAGAAAAATCCATTTACTCTGTATGCAGGAACCTTACATGGTTTAAGGTAGAAATTACGAACTGGTAACTTCGATAAGAGATATCACTGGTGACAGTGAAAATGCAAAGGCTCACAATTCTCGGACTCACATTGTGTTTTGAACTAAGGTGTGATTTGGGTGATTTTTATTAAATCAGTATATAATTTCAATAGTCTGATGAGCCAGTGTACTACATCAAATTGGTTTTTCGAGACCAAAATACAAAAAAACACATAGTGCTGCGTGCGTCTCTCACTAAAATTAAAGCGAAAATCATAATACCAAATTTTGACTCACGTGAGAATAAGCGTCACTGTAAGTGACAAGTGAAGTGAAAATCATAATTGGGGTATTAACTAAATCATGGAGGGCCTGAAAACATTCCAATTCTATATGTCAAAACTAGGACATAATAAGGATACAAACAATCGAGGGTTCCTCGTGCAAGAGTTTGTTCCAAGAAGAGGGCTGTTTGTGCTAATTAAAGAGAACCAACTGAGCGCATATTGCCACAATGGCGAATCAAATATTGAATTTATAAGTAGCGACTACAATTATTGGTACTGTGGAAATTTGACGTAATTATTGGCACACCTAACAATCATAGCATTTTTTTCTTAAAGTATGCAAAGTATATGTTTTATTTATGTAATAGTGAGAATTAGAGAATAATTTTTCGTGTTGACACAAGAAAAAAATTTTCGTGTTGACACGAATCAGTTGAATCCAAACTCTTAATGTAAAAACTTCACGAAAGTTAATTCTCTGAAAAATGTTATATTTAATTACTTTCTTAATTGTATATGTCAATTAGATGTGTTATTTTAACTGAAATTAATTAAATTTAATGTGTTTATTAATTAAAATAATATTAAACGGTGTGCGAATAATCAGTGTAAAATAATTACCTTTTTTAATTTAGGCACTGGGGTACCAATAATTGATTTATATGAAACCACATTTATTAGCACATGTCAATTATTATATGTTCCTTAGGTGCCAATAGTTATATTATAATTTAATTGCCATTATAGAATTTAAAAATGCCAAACAAAAGTAACACATATAACGAATCCGACGCACAAAATGCTTTACACGAAATCAAAATTGGGAAAATTAGTAAAAATATGGCATCAAAAATTTATAATATTCCAAGATCTACACTACATTTCGATTAGGGTCTAATTTTTTGAAAGTTCGCCCAGGTCCATCTACAATTCTTACAAACGAAGAAGAAGAACGAATACTTCACTGAATCAAGATTTCCAACAAAAAGGTTTTCCTAAACGAAGAGAAGATGTTACGCAAGCAGTAAAATAATTTTACTTAAAATTAAAGACCACATCCTTTTGGGCAGGAAAACATGCCAGGTAAAGGGTGGTTCAAATCATTTTTAATGCGACACCCAACTCTGTCATTTAGAGTCATAGATCCGGTATCCTCGGCGAGTACTACTGTAGCAATTTTTGATATCACAACGTTGTTTGATGCTATCGAAAAGTTGTTAACCGATCAAGATTATATTGATATCTTAAAAGATCCCACACGAATTTTAAACGGAGATGAGACTAATTTTTAGTTATGTCCGGAAACTAAAAATGTATTAGCTGCAAAAGGATCAAGAAATGTGTACGAAGTTCACCACTTATCACTACCTATGGTTATTTATCCTTACAAAAGGGTGCCTAAAAGATTCGAAAATCTTTGCTGAAAGGATGGGGCATGGGTGTTAGTGATAATGGATGGATGACAAAGAAAATATGAATATATCTCCAAAATCCTCTATCCATATCTGGTGTAGCTAGATACTAAATTCCCAATAATTTATTTTGTAGACGGACATGCTTCACATTTAACATTAGCAGTCAGTAAGCTGTGTGTTATGCTACAAATTATTTTAGTAGCTCTTTACCTTAATGCCACAAAAATACTGCAACCAGCCGATGTCGCTGAATTTAAACCACTCAAAACTTGTTGGAACAAAAAGGTCTTGGAGTAGTGGAGATGTAACCCAATGTGCTCGCTTACAAAGGAAAAATTTGCTCTTGTTGTATTCAAGGTTGTAGAAAGATCCTGTGGTCTATATCTATTTAGTAAATAAGCAATTAAGATGTCAAAAGGCCTGGAAAGATCTAGTATCAAATCTGATGGTAACCTTTTACAAAATCACAATCAAGATGACGCATTTATAATATTCTGCACAACTGTTGGTGAAAGGAAAATCGAGGAATTTGAAAAATTAGATAAAGATGGCACTAAAATTAGTTACTACAATGACAATTATCTTATTTTATTTGATTTGTTCAAACAATTTAAATGTGGAATAAATCATAACCAAAGTTATCGTAATATTAATAACAAATCAACGCAAACTGATATGTAATACCAGAGTCTAGAAGATGTGCCTATAGATATCAGTTCAATCAATAAATTCCTTATTTTAATAAATCTACCGAACCAGCTGAATCAAACCGATGCATTAAATGTTATCGACGCTACGTTTCAACCTCACTCCAACGCTATTCTGTGCATAGTTGTGCCATCGGGAGCAACCAGGCCCATTGACAAATATTTAAATTGTCCGGAAACCCCTTTGAAAAAGGGATGTAAACCGGACAAAATAAAAAAACTTTCGTTGTCACTTCACCTTTGTGAATTAAACGAGAACAAGTTAAAAGAGAACAAAAGCAAAAAATCGAAATTGATAAAGAAAACCGGAAAGCGGAAAGAATCAAAAAGAAACAATTGAAAGAAGTAAAAAAACTTTAAATTCAATCGTTCAAGAAAGAACAATCCGAAAATTCAGCAACCGACGCAAATCGAAAACTCATACTGTAACGACCGACCGAATACTAGTTTCAACAGAATATGATATTGCAAATGAAATTGCTGTAACACTCACTCATATCGATATCCGGATCGAGGAACAAACTATCGATCCAATACTTTAATTTGGAAATCATTTAGTGGAAAATATAAATGGGTGCTACAACGAAAAAGTGTCTTCACCCGAACTTAGCGAAATGAAGGTCTGTGAAATTCCAACCGAACATCATATTCGAAAACTTTTCCCAGTTAGAAAAATTTTGGGAACAACTCACCTGCAAGCAGTAGTATGTGCTGCAACTGTACTTATGCATCAAAAATTATAGTTCCGAAGATTTTGGATTAAAGGGCAACAAATGTAGTCGCGAATTTCATTTGAAATGTATCATAAATTTAAAATGAAAGTATATTACCATATTTGTATGCAATGGATGCAAACATGTAAATAATGAAACTTTGTGATAATAATATTATATATAGTTAGTATAAGATTGAATCCACATATTGATTATTATTTGATAATAGTAGGACTATTTATATTATTTAAAGCTTTTATTTGAAATATATTTTTTGACTGTTTTTTACACTACTAAATTCGAGTTTTATTAACTTTTCCAAAAAAAAACTACCACAACTCCATATGCCAATTGTTATATAATTATGCCAATAATTGTACTTATTAAGAGTGCTAATTATTATAGAACTGTGCCAATAACTATAGATTTTGGAAGACTTGTGATTTTTTATACATTTTGTATGTTTTTAATATTTTATTTCAAAACAAAGTGATTTCAATTAAAAGGCAACTAAATATTCTTCAAGGAAACCAGTTTTCTCACCACCCATAAAAAATGACATGGAAGCGCATAAAGAAGTTAGAGCGCTTAGATTTTTAACACCAAGAACCAACGAGGTCGAGAAATTCAGCAATGATGAAACCACGGACGCAATAATGTCAATGAAATTGGGCAAAGCACTCGGCCTAGATGGTATCGAGGTAAAGGTGATAAAAAGAACATTGTCTTTAATAGGACCTGGTATCACATGCTTCCTGAACGATTGTCTAAAAAGAAGAGTTTCCGAATGCATGAAAAAGGTCAAATTAACTATCATTAGAAAGTGAAGTGAACGAGAACCCACCGATTCAAAATCCTATAGACTCATCATACTATACTACCAGTCTTAAATAAATTACTCGAGAAATTGCTAACTGGTAGGTTGATGTAAATGTTCGAGGGCACTGGCAAATATAGTGACACGCAATTGGATTCAGAGAAAATCGGCTCACATAAGATGCTATGGTAAAATAGTATACAAAGTAAAAAAATCGAAGCAAAAATACATTCTCTAAGTGTTCCTTAACGTATCTTGTGTTTTTGATAATCTTTGGTGGCCTAGTATTAAGAATGAGTTTTAGGAAGATAATCTGGCCAGCAAACTAATACTTAATCATAAGTACAGGTTTCTCTAATAGATTCGCTGCAGTATGCACTAACTATAGCACAATTCAAAAGAGTATGAGCAATGGTTGCCCGCAATGGTCTACCCTAGGCTTGCACTTCTTAAAAGTCTATTCAATAGAAATGGCAACGTTCAAGAAGTATCATTCGCGGATTTTCGATATCAGAAATCAACTTTGGTGTCTATGAATGCAGAGAGAGTTAAGGTGGTCAAAACCATAAAGAAAGGTTTCATTACTTTGAAACGAGTAGCTAAAAAAATTTGGACCCTTAAACAAAGGACCCCCAAGAAAACCTAGAGGTTACACTACTTTCAATGGCTAAAATAATGAATTGTCACTACCGTAGAACTTTAATAAGTGTACAAAGGGGAATACTTCTTGGTATTATAAAAGCTTACAGAACTGTTTTAATAGATGAGGAAAGAGTTGCTAGGTTTTAGCTTAAAAAACGCTAAATTGTGAGCTACAGATACGTGTTTTTTTTAAGCAAAATAAATAGAAGCAAACCCTATTAGATAGTTTAAGAGGACGATTCTAAAAGCATATTTTGCAATAGAGCAAGAGAGATGGAAAAATTCGGAGAAGAAAGACAACTATTAATGATCGAGGTAAGCACAGAGCAAATTAGCTTTAATGACTTCAAGAAACAGCATGGATTTTTAAAGGTTCTGTGACACTGTTCTTAGCAATCCATAGTGTCAGATTTTTTTTTTCAGAGGGCGCAAAAATGTTGACTAGCTTAGGATGCTGTGCGTATGCCCTTCAACCACAGGAGCTAAGTTTATAATATAAGACTTTAAAAAAAATTAAACTTGTTGTTGTGCAAAGTATTTATTGTTAATACTATTTGCCTTATCGTTTTTTAAAAGACGTTTTTTTCATTGCTGTAATCTCTTTTTTTGTTTATATATTGTTCGATTTTAATTTGTTTGAGCTTGCATCGACGTGTCACTGCTTATTTTCATTTTTCTTAATTTTTTTTGCTGAAGATCATAAACCAGACCATCGAAACAAACGAAAGAAAATTCTCTGAATGAGTAATTGATCTGTATAATGGATGGTCTTGTCTTTATATTTATTTCGTAAGGCAACATCATCATAAATACGCGCGACAATCGAATAATTTTGTACGTTTTTATGTGCTGTTGTTGTTGTTGTCAAAAATTCTCAGAAGTTAATTAATTAGAAAATTGAGATAATAATAATAATAATAATCTGAAAATAACAATCGTGCAATTGAATAAATGGTGCCTTTTTCATGTATATTATTTACGGTATTTTCTTAACCCATACAAAACTTTTAGGACGTTCGTAACGAGAGGCAATATCGAAATTAAATTTTTCTAGGGTTAGAAAAAGAACAATTTTTTATTGTACGAGTATATAAGATAACATTTAATAGATTAGAAACAGCTTCAGTCCGTTTTAATTTAATTTGTTTTAATCATAACACCAGAACAAAATACTTGAGCATGAATTTAAAGTATGTACATACAAAAGAAATGAAATAATTGTGGTAAGTGATTTTTTATTGATAAGGTGTCAATTTTTTAAATACCAATTTCATCTTAAAAAAAAAAAAAAAAATCACTGCATGTGATAGAATCTCCTCATAGAAATTAACTTATATATACCACTCGTACATTTCTTCGTTTTTTTTTTTTTTTTGTTTTTTAATTATTTTTTATCATGATTTAAATTTATTTATATTAAATAATAATAATAAATATAAATTTTATTATATAGTTTTTATTTTATTTTGTACAAATTATCTTTACTATAATATTACTATATAGTTAAAAGTTGAAGAAACTGGTTTTTATTTATATAAAACTCTGTGTGTGCATGTTTTTGCTGTGGCGCCAACAAGTAATACTCTTGGTAGTTTTGTAAGATTTTTATTTTTTTTTATTTTTAATTCAATTAAACATCTCACATTTGCAATGTTTATTGTTATTGTCTCTTTAATTTCTTAAGTTTTGTAATGTGCTTTTTTTTATTTTCGAATTTATTTTTATGTAACTGTGGCAGGTTAAGTGTATGTATCTCTATGATTTTAATGTGCGGTAATAGTAAATGGTTAATTTTTTGCGATTAATTGTTTTGTTCAATTGCTTTAAGATTAGATCAATAAATAAATTGGAAAAAATATAATTTTGGTCTTGGAAGTATTGTTTTGTTTGGAATATATCGAAAAAAAGTATTCCAGGTACCTTATGTGGGTAAGAGATAACAGCTTTAAATTCTCTTAAAACTCAATAATACGTCAAGATTTTATTTTTATTTTTTTATTTTAAATAACTTGAGTTTATTTATTTTATTTTATTACAATCTAGTCTCCTGGACTAATGAGCAATTTTTTTCTGACTTAATTTACTATGATAAGTATATCTATGACTCCACCCATTGGCGTTTTACAGTTTCTGGTAAGTTGTTGTTTATACTACATCATTATTGTGGATCTAAATCAGCAAGCCGCTGTTTGCATTAACAATTAAACCATTTCAAAGGGTTTGGTTCTTTTCATTCTGTGTATATTATTGGTGTTGGTTAACAGCTGAATTGCCTCTATATTCACATGTTGCTGGAGTTCTTCTTCGTGTTTCCTTGCATTTTTTTAAATTTCAATTGAAACGGGGTCCACTTTAAGGTCTCTATGTAGATTCTTATTCTTGACGCACCATGGTGCATCGACGATGTTCCTTAGTACCCTGTTCTAAAACCTTTGAATGATATTGATGTTGCTGGGTTTTGTACAACCCCAACATTTTTTGACGTGGACCTTCCATCTAAGTTTAGCATCCAGGGTCATGCTTAGATACTTAGCAGTGTTCGCATACGGTATTATTTCTCGATTTATTGAAACAGGTATATGTTCAACTCGTTTGTTGGTAAAATTTATGTGAACTGATTTAGTTTCATTTAGCTTAGTTCGCCATCTTTTAGTCCATTTATATACATCGGAGATAGCTGATTGTAATTTTTGTGTTGATTCTTCGTTGCTTTTTCCAACAGCTAGGATCGCAGTGTTATCAACAAAAGTCGCCACTGTGTTGTTTTCTAATTCAAGTAGATCATACGTGTATAGTAAATATAAAATCGGTCCTAATACACTGCCCTGCGGTACACCTGCTTTTATTTCTTTCAATTCAGAATAAGTTTCAGCAAATTTAATTCTAAAGATTCTATCTTTCAAGTATGATTCCAGTACTTTAGCGAATTGCATTGGTAAGAGGTTTCTTAACTTATGATTAAGTCCTTCATGCCAAACCAAAAGCTTGCGCCACGTCTAAAAATATCGTGGAGCAGACATTTTTCTCTTCAAGTGCTTACTCAATTACATTGATTACTCTGTCTACTTGTTGTATTGTTGAGTGTTGACGACGAAATCCGAACTGATGATTTGAGATTAAGTTATTCCTTTCGATTATCGAATTTAACCTTTTAATCAGTAGTTTCTCAAAGAGTTTAGCCATAATGGCAACAACGAAATTGGTCTATAAGATGAAGTTTCGTATGGTGGTTTTCCAAGTTCTGATATCATTATTACTTCTGCAATTTTCCACAAACTGGGCACAAATTTGATTCTAAATGCTGCATTGATAAGATAAGTAAGCTTAACTAGAGCCTTCCTTGGTAGTTCTTTTAAAATTTCTGTAGTAATAAAATCATAACCTGGAGCTTTTTTCGAATTCATATTGAATTTTATCTCATGCTTGACTTCTTTTAGTGAAGTCAATAGAATTTCTTCACTTTTTTTTCAGATTCCACCGTTATCATTTGAGATTCTAAAGTTTGATCATCATGTGGTTGGAATATTTTTTCGAGGTGCTCCGCAAAACATTGAACTTTATCTTCGTTATTTCGAGCCCATTTCCCCCCTTCTATTCTAATTGGAGGGTTCTGCATTGTTGGTCTTTTAATGTTTTTGGTTGCTTTCCAAAGTGAATAATCAGTTCTGCTATCATTAGTTAGTTTTTTTAGATAAATACTGATTGACTCATCTGTTACTTTTTGGATTTCTCTTCTTAACTGTGGGGTTAAATTGTTTAACTTAGTTTTATATTGAGGAGCTCTTGTTTGCTGCCATATTCTTATCGCTCTTTTTTTTTCTGCCAAGATTTCTCTAATTTATTTAGGGTATAGTTCTTTCCTTTTATTTTATATTTAATTGTTGGGGTACTTTCCCAGGATGATGGTTGTGTATCATTTAAAAATTTTCAAACTTCGTTTTCTACTTGCTCCTCGTTTTTTAATGGAACCTTTAGGTTAATTTTTTCTTCTAAGGTCTGCCTAAAGTATTCCCAACAAGTGTGTTTATTTATTAGGCTTGGATTTCTTTCTTTTTGAATAATTTTTTTTGCTTAATTCCAAAAGTATAGGAGAATGGTCCGAGTTTAGGTTTTGACTTTCGTCTACTTGTATAAAGTTCATTGATATATTTTTGATTATATAAAAATCAAATAAGTCTGGTATTTTGTTTTGATCTGTAGGCCAGTAGGTTGGTTTTCCAGTTGACAAAGTTTCACTACCGCATTTTCTGACAGCTTTAAGCAGTTCTTTACCTTTAGTTGTTGTAAGCCTTGAACCCCAATGGACATTTGGTGTGAATTTTCCCAATGGACATTACACGAACAGTTTTTTTTTGTCTTTATTTAATTGACATATGCAAGGAGTAATTCGTTACAATTTGGTGTCAACTAAACTTCGAAATGGCTTTTCTAGATTTATGTACCGCTGGTACTTGGTTGTAAAAATCTGTTTAGGATAGGATATTCTGTGATGAGCGTTTTCCGCTTTCTCCATTTACCTTGTCCTTGTAATGTATTTAAATAATCATTGAACCAGGATTTCCAAAATAATTGAGTGCTCGAATTAATGTTTTGTCATCTGAATAATTTGTGCATTGGTACAACTTCTAACAGTGGGTCAGATAAAAATAGGTTCTTCAATTAAAACATATCCTGGCGTTAGCATTTTGGGATTTGTGATTTCATCATACATTACGCATAGTAGTATCGAGTTTTTGGATGCTCTCAATTTGTGTAATTAACGTGACAGTTTATTCAAAATTTAGCTTGATTTCTTTTATCGATCTTCTGAAGTGATACTTTAGTAAGTTGACTGCTGCTTCCCATAACCCACCGAAATGTGGTATGCTGGCTGGAATAAATTTAAATTCAATGTCGTTTTGCAAGACAAAAGTCGGGGTTTGTTGATTGATTTGTTGCTTTAGAATTTCCCCTTTTAATTTTTTTAATTCGTTATAAGGTTCAAAGAAATTAGAACCATTATCATACCAGATTTGGTTAGGTAAACCGCGATGTGACACAATTTTTTTTAGTGCAGCGTACAAATCTTTATACGGCAAGACCCACAAAAACTTATGCCATGGTTTGTTCCATTCCTATATAATGACTAATTTTGATATATAAGGCCCCAAATAATCAACACTGGTATTAAAAAATTGTCTTTATTTTTTTGCATTGCTCTGCTAGTAAATCAGTTACTTTCTGTTGCCTTGAATGTCTCGGTAGGTAGTTCAACAATGTTATCCCATCGCGTACGATATATAACCCGTTTTCGAGATGATTTTTAAGTAATATTATTGGATAATGGAAACAATAGCTTATTTGTGAATTTCTTGGTTTTCCAACTAAGAAGTATAGGAAATTCTAGCTCAATAGCTAGAATTTCCTATACTTCTTCATTATTGGAGATTCAGGTTAGAAGATCATCCATATAGAAACTATTTCAAACTACTTTAGCTGCTCTGGATACGTAGTTTCAAAATTTTTTGCTAATTCTGCTAACTTCGAATGGCTTGAAACAATGCACGAGCTGTTTCACAAGTCACAGTCATGCATTTATGTGGACATAAATTTTCGTGTAGAGTTAATCGAAAATTAGCATCCGATGGTTCTTCCAATATCTGTCGATACATCTTATCCGCATTTATAGCAATTCGATTTTGGTGAAATCTTATCAGGGTAGTGGTTAAATCTTGTTGCAGTTTTATCCCAATCTGTGAGCAGTCCTGTAAACAATGATGTAAAAGTTGTGGTTTCACTGTTTGAACTCTCATTGAAAACCTGCATGTTGTCGCATGAAATATTTAAAATTTCATCTAAAAATATTTCCGATCATGGTATTTGTCTCATTTGGTTAACTGTAATGTATCCCACCACAAATGCTTGGTAATTCCTCTAATGATGTAATGATCTTTAAACCAGTTTTTTCCGTAACCTTACGATAAATTTTCAATCTGAAGCTCTGCTAGTAGTTTTCTATGATAGGTCTCATTAATTATCCTTGTCAATGTGTATACGATTGATCACTTCCAGACCAATGGCTCTTCTACTTTCCAAAACATTTTTAAGGTCTTGACAAGCTTGCGTTGTAATTACTGGAATCGATGATAACATTGTTATTCCGCTCATTAAAATAGTTTTTGTTGTTTTGCTCTATGATGCCTGCTATTATAACCAACCAAAGAAGGTAGGCGGTGTAGGGAAATATCTGAATATTTTCGCTTTAAATCTAACCGTTGCTCATACATGATTCTATAATAAATGTGGATTGAAATCCGGAATTTAGGAGTGCTCGTGCTAGCATTTGTTAAGGGTTGATTGATGTTCATGCAATGATTTATGTTTATTAGTAGTTGTTGATGGTGATGACGTAGAATAAAGATGGCCGTTATTTGTTGATTGATGGGATATATTTTATATAGTGGCATATAATGCTGATGTGATATTGTTTACGGAATCTAAAATTGCTTTTTGTAAAGTTGTTAACTTTTGGTCTAAGTGAAGAAGGTCCTGATGATGTTTTTGTACATACTAAACAAAGAGCACGATTTACGCTTGACGACGGTTACTTTCAATTTACTTGTTGCATTTGCTTAGATATTGGTCACCGAAATATAATACACATGTAACTGCAAATGTACATTAGGCTATTGCCCCAAATTACCGTCTCGGTAATGCTAGTTTGGGTCACAGTATAGATATGTAACATTCGAATGCATTACTTATGCGGAATATGCATTAGTTATATGTTATCAGTTAAATCTATGGATGCCTCAAAGTTTTTGGAAGGACAGTAAATCTGCTTACACTTCTGAAAAGGGCTGAATTTTGCCCGAAGTGGACGTATTTCATTGTTCTGCTTCTTTAAATGTGATATTTCGTAAAATAATTGAGTGTGATTCACCAGTTTATCAATATTTTGTTTTATCCTCACGGTTTCTATCCCGCCGGTCTTTTATTATTCATAAACAAATTATCCAAAATTTACCAGCTACTGTTTTTTCGATACTTTGGAAATGTTTCCACTCATCAATCAGCATTTCTAAGGACGTCTTATCACGCTTTTGTTTTAACGGATATACTCCGTTTTTCACTTTAAAAAGAAACTCAGAAAATAAACTTGTTGAAATATCATTTTGTAAATGGACCCTCATATTAATAGTCAGAGATATTTTTTTTATATGGGCTTCATGCTTTGATCCCGTCAGCTCGAGTGTCTTTCGGTCATATGGGCATTGTAGGTCTCAAACCTCAAGTAAAAAAAAGGTAGTTCCTTCCATTAAAGAATTGGTATTTCTTTAAATCTTGTAATGTGCTATCGATAGCTTCTAAATTTAACACAATTTAAATTTAAAGATCATTTGAATAATCATTCATAAGTTACATTAATTTACCTATTCTACCTGGTGCATCTAGAAAGTTAGTCTGGGCACCGGTTGAGCCAATACTATTGGCAATTTGACAGGCTTAAAACTTTTCTTCTGTTAATAAGGCCTCGTTTGTTCTTCCCGTTCGACCCAATTTTTTTGAGTCTTAGTTTGTTTCTTTTAAATAGTTAATGTAGTTAGGTCAAACGTTCTTAGTTTGAGGTAAATCACACTGATATAAACCACTTGCCCCTAAAGCCATAACATCATTCTAAATCGCTATTAAACACATATCGTAAATTTCCTCTATCGTGTTTCAAACTCCTTCAATTACGATTTCTTTTTCATATCTAATATGCACAAGCTGGTTTTATGTTTTTCCCAAAAACTCATGATCAGAAAAATGATAAATTACTAACACAACTTCAACCGGCTGTCACATCTTGTAAGATGGCATCCCAATGATCATAATTTTCTAATAAACCTAATGCTTTGCAGGCTGATTGCAACGTAAGATGGACCACACCATTAATCGTTTTCAAATATTGAAAACATGTTGGTCCTCTACTTCATGCGGAGTAGAAGCCGTAGATGAAAATATACAAAATTGTTTGGATGTTTGGTATCTTTAAAGCTGAGTTTTGCTTTACTCCTGGCCAGCTAGAAGTATCATCCGCCCCCCGCTTTCTTCATTTCAGAAAAGAGCAAAAGTTTAGTTGGTGGAGGTTTTGGAACATTACGAGCCAGGTTACTTGAATTGAAATATAATCGTTGGCCATTTTCTTCATATACAAGAAATTTAATTCGGTTACTGAGTTTTAATTTTGGCAAACTTGTCAGCCCAAAAATTGACTTAACAGTGCTCAATAACGATGAAAATAATTCAAATTATTTTTTCTAACCATAATACTGTATGCATAGAAATTAACGTTGGTTGAAAAAACGATGTCCTTTGAAAACGACCATTTTATTTACGAGTAAACTCATAAAATGAAGGTCTTCGAAATGACTGGATTTGAATAAACTGTGAAGTCGCTCCGGAGAACAACACATTCCAGAAGCCTTATTTTTGCTTTTAGAGTTTCGCAATATTTACAGGCAAATTCCATAAGACCTTTATTCTCCTAAAGATCTGTTCCATAAGGGATTTCTAAATTGTATTCCATATAGTTGAAAGTTTTTTTCCAATATAGTTGAAAGGTTTCTTCTGTCTATACTCGAATTCCAGGACTATTTGTGTCATATTTAGTTTGAATTGTTCTAAATGTACCTCAGGAAATTGCTCTTGACACTTGGCTAATGGCTGCCAAGAGTGAGCATCGGGATGGTTTTGCTGATATTTAGAAATTACAGCCTGCGGGGAAATAGAGGTAATTCCACAAAAAAAAACTTGTCGCTTTTGTTATTCTTAACTCGTAGGATCAAGCTCGTCATTTTTTAACTTCTTTCTTGCCGCCGTAAGACGATACCATAAATGTTGGTGTTCATGATTTTTGATGTCGTTTACATCAAAATGATCAGCAGACAAATTTCCTGTCAAAATAGTGTTTTTATTGGATTAAGGTTATTATCACCAAATACTTTAAGGAGTTCATAATTTCGGTTGAAGTATGTTAGTACATATGTTAGTTCGATATATCAGTAATATACAGTATGTTGATTCGATATATTATCTTCTCATTAGTTTCGCAAATGTTATGTAATAAACAACATGTCTATATAATTTTAGGAGCTTTTTTATAAAAGAGATCGCATCTTTTGGCCAAAATATGTCATCTTCCTTTCGATCGCATCAAAGCATTTAAAATTTTCACTCGACCAGTATTCATATAGGCATTAGAATACACTTCTTCTTTTTCTGCAGTAATTGGAACATTTTTTAATAACCACGGCAACAAAGGACAGGCAGGATCGCCAAGAAGAAGAAATGGCAATATTAGTTATATTATATTATATTTTATAATAAAATAATATATATATATATATATATATATATATATATATATATATATATATATATATATATATATATATAACAGTGTCAAGATGTTCCTTTAAGGTATACTAGAACTGGTGTTACAGTATTTGCAGGCAAATATCTATAATTTTCTTTCTGTAGCATAATTTTATAAAATATTAGAAATACTAGATACATTTCCTGGATACCAAAATTTGTCCTGTAACTCAACTTTAGAAACATAATTTACTGTATTAATTACAGTATGTGGGATTTGAAGTATTACCATTTTAGTCTAAATTTAATAATGCACTTATCCAATTTATCTACTTAAATCGATTCGATTTATTACTTTAATTTGTTTATAATACTTAACTATGTACATAAAAAACTTAAGCATAGTTTCAATAGTTTTATATTATTGTATTATTTTAACATAACACAATCAAACGTATAATAAAATCTTATTAACAATTCGATTTATAAACAATCTCTCGAATCCACTTTGCAATTTGAAACTGTCTTACACAATACATAATTATAGATAAATTAAAATTTTTTTTATTATTATTTTGTTATGATATAGCCAAGTGTCTAGTTTTAATTTAAAACTAATTGAATTCTTTAAAAAAATATATTATGTTTATTTGAACTTAATCAAATTGATCGTAAAATTATTACATGATCGCGCTTATATAAATATTTTTGTATGTAATGAAGTTGTATCACTATAGGGATGTAATTTATTATCTATTGAAAATATTAGTCTGCGAGATCATGGTCGTGTTATTGTTAAATCATTTTGTAAGTTGGAAACATAATCAGCATGCTAATTTATATTTGTCTGCTCTACTTTTGTGCTTTTCTTGGATCGCATTGGTTTTTCGATCGCAAACCGATCGATATTGTGGTGAAAATTAAAAAAATAAATTACAAATTTATAAAAAAGGGCAGTGTTAACAAAAAATAGTGATCGTACATTATAAAGTGCTAATGACCTAGTTTTTAGGGCATTGCACATTGTAATTAGCCTTCCAATGATAACGTCATGGGTGACCGTTGCTTCTCGTGCCACTCGTGGGAATTAAAATGTTAACAAATAATAACCTAAGAAAATTAGAAAACGAGACGGATATATCTCTTACAGCATCAAATCAATCATCATCTTTGGTTGCCGATACCATGGATCCTGAGTGAGAACAACTATTCCCAAATAAAGGGAACAACTTCCCTAAGAGCACGTTAATGTTGAGATCACCAACCCTTAAGGTTCCAAAAATGTAAGTAGTTGTACACTAAAATTAAAAACGGCGTCGGCAGTGGTGACTGCGCCCCATGTAACTATTACTAGTCCTCAATTTGAGGAAGTAATCAAAGCTCTAGCCAAATCTAGACAAGAAAATAAAGATTTAAATTCAGTAATTCACTGGATGTAGCAACATATTCAACTTCTTGAAGAAAAAGCTAAAAATCTTAAAAATAACCCAAAGATGGACTATTAGACTAGGCCTGAAGTTCCGTGCCAAAAAAACAATAAAAAAGAAACGAAAGATGGTAATCCAATCGAATACCAAACCGACGAGGAAGATTTAGAAAGAGAAATCAATTGGATAAAGAGAAAATCAAAAAGGGCTTTAAAAAAGCAAAAAACCCAAGAAGTAGATTCTTCCAGTAAAAGGAATGCTGAGTCTTCTCCAGAAATGAACGCTAGTGTGAACACATCAGGAGCAAAGGTAAGAAAAACCACCACCTCCAAACGATATCACACATGTATATTTAGCGTTATCCAAGCGTGATATGCGTAATGAAAGAAGTGACAGGAAAAGAGTATAAGCTTTTGTCGCTAAACAACCTCGCCTGGAGGGTAAATATGCCTGATCCAGACGGTTATAGAAAACTTTCAACTGCATTGAATGATAAAGGTCTTCAATATACAAATAAAACAAAAGGTCTACATCAAACATGAGATGAGATAATTGAAGTCCTCAAAGACTGAAAATGGAGGGAGTACTTGTCAACAAAATAAAGGTACCACTATTCACTCTGACCTTTGCAAGCTCAGAGAAAATTGAGAACAAATTTAATATTAGGAACATCTTGGGAATGGTTGTACGAATGAAACCATTGAAAAAAGCGGCAATGCAAAAAGTGTCAGGCATACAACCACACGCAAAAATACTGCAATCGTGAAACCAGGTGTGTAAAATGTGCGGGAAAGCATGATACAAAAATCTGCGTGACAGAAAGGATCACTCCAGCAAAATGTGTTATCTTCCAGAAAACCCACCCTGATAGCTATAGAGGATGTGAAGTAGCTACAACTCTTCAAAACATACGAAATAGGGCAAACAAAAACCAGCCAATGAAAGCAACCAAAGAAAAAGAAACCCCGACAAATACTGTCACTACGTTCCATAATGCGAAAGTGACAGAGGGATTCTCAAACTCACAAGCAGCAAGACAAAGACGAATTAATCTTGAACAGCAGGTAGGAGATCAAGAAAAAATTAACCAGATTTGTAGCAAAAAGGTTGCTTTATCCCTCACTAAACTACACAACATGAACAAAATACTAAGAGTATTAACTTGGAATGCTAATGAACTTCTACAGCATCTTTCAGAGCTAGATATCTTTTGGAATACCGAAAAATTGATATATGCTTAATAGAAAGAGCCATTTCACTAGAAAGTCTAATGCACAATTAAGAGGTTATTCTTGTTACCATTCTTAACATTCAGTAGAAAGAGGTAAGGGTGGAGCAACTATCTTCATCAGAGAAAACATCAAACATTTCGAAGATGTCAAACTCGAAATAGAGACAATTGAGAAACCTTTGCACTGTTAACTGAGAAAAGTATTGACCTTCGAGTCCCAATCAAAAACCAAACACATCTTGAAAAAGAAGTAGAGCAGCTCATAAACAATATTCAGATCGCAGCATGGAGAAGCACTCCTTCTGCCAAAAATAAACCTCACAAAAATGAAACATATACACAGGAAATAAGAAACTTTGTCAGAGAAAAGCGGAAAGCTCGCAAACTCTGGCATAGAAATCGAGCATCACAGAGTAAAACTATTTTCAATCAGCTCAAAAACATGCTGCAGAAGTTAATACATGAAACCAATGCGGTAAGCTTCAACAAATGTTTAATAAGTCTGTCTTATAAGGAAGTGAGTATTTTTTATGGAAAGCTATACAAAAAAACTCAAAAAAACCAAAAGTGCAGATGTCACCAAACAAAACAGCAGATGGCTTTTGGGCCAAAAGCCCCAAAGATAAAACTGATCCTTTTGCGGAACATCTGAAAGAAACTTCTAAACCTTCGACTAGACATACAACCAGTTATAATAAAAGAACTAAAAAATGAAATCAAACAAAACCTAAATGCAAAAAAAGTTTCTGGATACGATCTTATTACAGGAAAAGTTATTTAAAAGTTGCCAAAAATGTCTAAAGAAGTTGCTACACATAATCAATGCAGCATTTAGAATGAAATATGTTCCTTAGCAGTGGAAAATAGTAGAAGTTATTATTCAAATAAGAAAACGCCTTACAGAACTATATCTGTATTACCATTTTTGTCCAAGCTGCTTAAAAAATTACTCCCCAAAAAGATAAAACCTCTGATTTAAGAAAGACACCTGTTACCATCTCAACAATTTAGCTTCAAAGGTATGTTTTCAAAAGGTATGTTCTGGAGTTTTCCTTGATGATGCCCAGGCCTTTGATCGAGTCTGGCATCGAGGACTGGAATATAAATTACATCTCGACCTCCTTAAGTAGTTCTATGAGATATTAAAATCATACAAGAAAGGGAGATATTTCAGAGTGAAATATGAAAGAGAGCTCTCATCACTCAAGAGAATGGAAGCTGGAGTACCACAAGGGAGCGTTCTGGGATTATTATTGTATTTGCTTTATATGAATGACATACCTTTTACTGGAGAAACAGATATTGCAATCTTTGCGGATTATACAGCAATTTTGGCGGTTGGAAGTACAATCAAAGAGACACCAGAAAATTACAGCACACTGTAAATGTGATTATCCGCTGAACAAACAAATGGAGAATAAAACTGAATGTACTAAAATCAGTTCACACAACCTTCACTTATCCAAAAGTAAATCACTTACCTATTTACATAAATAGGAAGGAAATACCACATGCGAACACGGAAAAATACCTGGGTATGACGCTCGACGCCAAGTTCAAATGGAAAGAGCATGTCAAGAAAAAACGGCAAGAACTGGATATAAAGTTCAGAAAAATGTATTGGCTCATTGAAAGAAATAGTGAGCTTGCAATTCACAATAAGCTGCTTTTATACAGGCATATACTTAAACCTGTGTGGACCTGTGGCATCCAGCTTTGGGGATGCACAAAGAAAACTATCGTTAAGATTATATAAACATTCCAGAACAAAGTACTACGTTGCATTGTCAATGAACCTTGGTTTATTAGAAACGATAATAAACATAGAGATCTAAAGACGGAAACCGTCAACGAAGAAATCACCAAAAATGCCAAAAAATGTATCCAGCGTTTACAGCTCCATGAAAACGCGGATATTCAACATTTTGTCAACGACACCGACAGTGTAGATACAAGACGGCTAAACAGAATGGAACCGCTTGATTTAATCCCTCAGGACTGAAAGTTGCTGATGTAACCGGAAGCACTGAGCCCAATGGGAGTAACTACTGTGTTATAGCCCAACTAACAGAGAATTAAAATAAGAAAGAAAAATTGCTAAATGAGAAAAATTGCTAAATTGTAACAACTTAGTCGTAATTAAAAATAAAATTAAAAAAAAAAAAAAATTGATTCTAGAAACTTTACAATTTTATTTCTGAGTAACATTGGAAACCGAGCAATTGACGCAGTGGTTAAAGCTGCGGTGTTTGGGATGGGAGGTACCGGGTTCGAATCCCAACGGGCGAGGGTTGCAAAAGGGATTTTTCATCACCTGATTACGATCGGTGGTGATGTTGAACACCACTATGACGCCCCCTCCCCTGTTGGAGTGCAGAATCCATGGGCCGAACCATCGTCCATGTCAGTGGAAGCTGGCTGGAGCAATGCAATGTGCAGATGGATTAAAATCGAACCTGTATTCGTGCTTCCTCTATTTGGCTGGTGACGGCGTAAGGTAGGACGTTAAAAACTAATCGCGAAAGATTTAGATACAGCTGCAATATTTTCTTCAGTTCGTACTCTACGTAAGCGTGTTGGTGATTTAATGTCCAACAATGTAAATTTGGTGCGAAATTTAGTCACAATAGCCCGAATAGCCGCTGCAGTGGGTCGATTCAACTGACTATAAAATAGAAGAAGCGCGCGATGAACTTTCTTAACAGAGCACGCATTTTGATAATAAAATTCAATGATTTGCAAGCGTTATTCGTTTGTAAGACGATTTATGGTTAAACTATAGACCAAACTGACGATGTTTGACAGTGACACAAAATACGAAACATACGTGACCTGTCAAAATCAGTGTTGCCAAAAAGAAAATAGTTAAAAAATCACCCTTTATAATCTGTATTATCTTTGGTTCAGTCTTTATTGATACTACCGTGCATCGAACACATTTGGTAAATCCCAGTTTTTACATGAATTGACAGTTTGTACCAAATTTGCGAAAATTTCTCTCATCTAGTGTTATCAGTATCCAAGCAGAAGCATGATTTGCCTGTTATGATTGGCAAGCCTTCTACCAGTAATTGCAATCTCCCTGCGCTGGTCAACGATGTATGAAGCTTCCTTACGAGATGCTCCATTTTAAAAACAAAATTGAGTCAACCATTTCAGATCAAACACCGTATGCTGGTCCATCAATTACTACAGAATCATTAAAGCTGACCAGTACACCAAAAGCTCTTGTCGCTTTGGGTGAATTTAGTGATAAGACAGTGCTCTTGGCGACTGCCATTATGAGCTGGACTATTTTGGAACTGTTACTTTCAGGCAAGTTGATTTTGGAACTTTCCAATACTATAGGATACCATTTGGTTGGACTGTCAGTAGCCTACTTTGACCACTACCTAAACACACAAGAATTGCTCTCGTAAGCGTCGAGAAAGAAATGTTAGTTCGTTTGCTAGATAAATTGGTTAATTCGTTTGCTAGATAAAATGTGAGGGCAATTATGTTCTTCGCAAGAAAAATTCAAGAGCTCTTTGTGCTTATTCTACGCTTCAGATTGTTTCGGTATGTCTTGACTGCTGATATTCGAAAGATGTATTGTCAAACCAAAATTGCTGCATCGGATTGAAATTTTACTTATTTTGAGGAGGTTAAATCGAGACAAGTCTCTAGAAATTCGGCGACTTAGCAACCACTGCTAAGAGCATATTTAGCTATTATGACCTTGCAACAAATGGCACAAGATAAAGAAAAACGATTTCCAAATTTGCAGTGCTCTTTGATGATTAGAGCGAATTCTATAAAATAGTTTTAGAGATTCGAAACCAAATTATGAGTTGGTTGAAGGCGGGAAGCTTTTCTGATCAAAATTCTATTTCAACAAGGAATTGTTCGCCAGTTCAATTGACATTAAGCATCGGGAAAATTACCTCAAAGTCGACGAACATGATGTAGTGAAGGCAATATGACTAATTTGGCAACCAACCGCTGTCATTTGGCTTAGTTATTTTTATGATCCAAAGAGCTAAACAGAGAAGGCAACAAAGCGATTGTTTTGTTCGAAATGACTATTCAATCCATTAGAATTATCTTCGTCCATAATTATTCCGGAAAAAATCAGCAAATGTCAACAATTTAGAGTTGGCATTAAATTCCAGGTGAAATTAATCCAGCAGATAATGGCAGCCTTATGACTGAATGCTATAACGAACGAGTTATTAAATTCTAGCATTTGGTTTAATGACTCCGACATCGTGTATCAAACTAAGAAAAACTTGCGTCTTCGCACCAACCAATTGAACAAGACGAGGAGCGGTGCAGTCAAAAATTACACTACTAGTAACGCCGAGTCAAGATCTCACCGATTTTATGAACTTTACCGTTTATCAAAGAGTGTCGTCCGCTTTTGTTATTGAAGAATGATTATAAACTGCTAATACAGCAAAACAATTTGGCATATATTAACACGTTGATACCGTCACCATTCAGAAGAGGACGAAGTCAAATATATATTTTTAATCAACATCCATGTTGTAGCTTTCCCCGATGATCACGCGAAGCTGTCAAATCGACTCTTTCCATACATAAGTCATTTGAAAAAATTGGCATCATTCATAGACAATAGTGAAAGTCTCCGTGTTGGAGGAAGAATCGTGACGTTTGACATGCCCATTGAGGGTTTGTCACCATATATAAATTGCAGGGTGCGGAAAAAGTAAATGTGGTTTGATTGGTATGCACGACCACAAGGCTGTGCATTTAGAGTTGGTAAAGGATCTATCAACTAAGGCGTTTACTTAGTTGCATATTAAATTATGGTCTAATATTAATTCTTAAGATCAATGAAAGCCTACTAAGTGATTTGTTAGCAATGTTCTGTAAGGCCCGCTAACCATTTTAACGCAATCAAAATGCTAAAAGGATTGCTATAAAACAGCCAAATGTCAATTATTTGAATCTGTCAATTTGTTAAAATCCCTTCCAACCCAAAAACTCTCCTAGAGATAATATAAGTCGGATCAAAATCTATCTAAATCTGATACCGTTACAATAATTTCAATTATTGACCTCTTCGAATCGTAACAAAAAGTGATATAATTAAACAGGAAAATATAAAACCTTCCTATATATAGACACCACCATAAATACGTTACACATGTAAACAATCCATATAATGGAAAAGCCCTACAGTTACACAACATTATATTACATACATTAATTCGATATACCCGTTAAAAGAATATAAGGAAGAACATAATAATAACAATCTTATCTATACTATGACGACAACGAAGACGACGACGACGATTAAGATGAAGACGACGACGCAGCAGCAGCATATTATATGTACACATCTATACATAAGATAGAGAAGAGTCAAAACTTAAAAAGAATTGTCTTAAGCTAAAACAAGATGCAACGAAAACAAAAACTTGACAGAAACTAATAATAATAATAATAATAGTAGTAATAGTAATATAGTAACAACAACAACACCAAAAACAAAACAACAACATCAATTTACGATGCACGATTTAAACGAGAGAAGAAGTTGAAGATCATTATGATCGTCGAGTATAAAAAAAAAATTGAACCAAAGAAGAACTCAAGAAAAAGAAAACCAGATAATTTATTTAAATTTGATCTTTAGTATAGAGAAGTTTATTTTATATTTTACTACGATAGGGTGTCGTAAGATTTGTTGTTTTTGTATATTACACTATATGTGTACAACTATAATATATGTATATATGGTTATACATACGATAGAGAAAAAAGCGCGGGAAAGAAATACAATACTAACAAGTGTATAAAGTTGTTTTGTAGCAAGTTTTTTTTTTTTTTTTTTTTTTTTGTATTAACTATTCAAACCACAAATAACGTATATTGATTTGTGATTTGAATTTTAAAATAGTGTATTATGGATGGTGCATTAGTTTTTTTTACATACACACACACAAACATATATCATCGTGGTTTGATTTAATTAAATGAACTGCATCTAGTGATACGTTTTATAGGTAAAATAAATTTAAAAAAAAACGCGGGAATATTAATGATCTTGATTTACAAATGAAGTCTTTGTTTGAAAAATTGAAGACATTTGAAATTGAAGGTGATTAAGTGACGGACGACTATATAAATCAGCGACTTTAATAAGTGATCATATATACGTTCATAAACACGAGTTGCACCCTATATACGACGTCTCTACAAAACTTTAAATCATTTTGTGGCTTTTTTTTTATTGTTTTGTACATATATAATTTTTACGGTAACCACTGCAACATTATCAGCATCGTAATTTAAAAATAATAATATGGTTTTATTGGCCTCTTTTTATTACGGGGGTACCTACCTATACCTGCGTTTTAGGTCAAGAATCCTTTTTTATTTTTTTTTTTTGTATAAGTGTATTATTTAATTTGTCTTTAGTTTTTTTTATTTACAATTTATATGTGTACACAGATGGATGGATTTTAAGTGTTGATACAGAAGAAAAAGAAATAAAATCAGACGAACCCGAAACAAAATTATGAGGGGGAATGATTGTGTTTGGTTTGGTTGAATTTTATTTTAAATTTACTGTGTAGAATTGTTTTTGTGTTAGCTTTGACTTAAATCACCTGAAAGTGAAATTAGAAGTGGCGTATTATCTAGTCTTCAGGCTTTTAACTTCTTAGATACATTAGACTGTTGAACGATCTAAAACCATTTTTTGATTGGTTTTTAAAATATTCTACCGTCGTTTTTCACAATCGGTCAGAAAGACTGAGGTAATGCCTGGCAAAATTATTTGTTCGAGATTATGTTCATTTTAAGGCTCTCATTTGCACGGCATACATAATATTGAAAAAAACCTCCTCTGAAGGGGGGACAATTGTTGGTGACTGAAAGGTGGATTTTCCAACAAGCATGTAATTTAATTTATTAGGAGAGTTTATGATTTGCTATGCGATGACAATGCGAATATCTGATAATAAGCTATCATGCATGTAGCCCTGGTGTAACAAATATTCAGCCCAAAGTGCGCATGCATATATTTGTATAGGTCTAATAATTACTTTCTACATTAATAGTTTGCTAGTTTGGTTAAGTTTAGATTGCGAATGAAAAAGTTCGTAAATGGCGTATAGAGCTTTGTTAACTATGTTAACTTTGTAATTTATATGGAGTTGGAAGACGGAAATTTAAAGTAAATCCAAGGTATTTGCAATTGCTCTGCAATTGAATGGCTGAGTTATCAACAAACAACACAATCGTTGCGGGTTTTTATTTGGTGATTTTTGGGTTAGCGAATATGATAGCTTGGGCTTTGGTTAGTTTTAACCTTGATCTTCCATAGTTTATAAAACTGTAAAATTTCAACGACTCCCGCTACCAATCTTTTACAGTAACAGTAAATAAAATTTATCTTTGGTGATTAAAGAAAATACTTGTCCGTAAAAAACAACCAATTGGCAAGATTTGGGTGTAGGTAGGTCGTTGGTTAAGAGATTGAAGAGAATTGGCCTTGGGATTTAGCCCTGGGGAACAGCTAATGGAATATCGAGTGTTCTCTTATGAAAAAATGATTGGATTATTTTAAGTATGAAGATTAAAAAGTTTATCATGTAGAGTTTGCAAAGGAGTTCATCATGTCAGACGGAATCAAATGCTTTCTCAATTCGAACGGCTTGGTGTTGAGCAAACTGACCCGATCGGAAACTGAACTGATGGTTAGTTAAAATCTTACAACTTTCTATTAGAAAGTATTTTAGTGAGAATGGTTCGTTCAAGGATTTTCCTAGATCTGGAAGGAAGCTGACTGGTCTATAGCTAGGTACATCTGAAGATGGCTTATTAGATTTGTAGATTGGGATAATTTTAGCATGTTTCTATATTAAAGGAAAGTAAGAAAGACGAATGCATGTATTTAATATGGCAAATAGATATATGATGCCCGTTTTTGGAAGATTTTTGATTACTAGAAGTAACAAATTATCATGGCCAGAGCCCTTATTTGGACGGATATTTTTGAGAATTTGTCTTAGTTCTGGTAGATGAATTACATCACCAGAAACTGGTTTAATTGAAGGTATGGTTATATTTCTTTGACTGATTTTTTAGCTTGTGACTCGATTTTGAGATCTGTTGGATAGAGAAAGATTTGGTGTGCAGATTTGGTTCATCGAGGTGATTTTACAGGATGTTATTGTTAGAGGTTATAAGGTTATTGAGAACATTTCCACGGCTTTTGACCATAGTGTAATTCCAATTACGGTGCTTTGCATTAAAGTCTCCAGCTATGACTACGCGATTATATGATTTAAACAAAAGTTCAAGATCTTCTTGAAATATCGAAATTTCTGAGAACTTATCCCAGAGTTGTTCTAGTCGAAATTCATACTATCGAAACCTGCTTCTTAAGCCTTTATGACTTAAGGTCTTAAAGGCGGCTCCATTCACATTTTCTCCGACAGCCAAGCAGAATTAAAAGCACTGGCTTCTAACTTATTGGAACTGTATTCCTGGACTTAGACAGGCCAAACCTTTGATCAGACCGTTTCACCATAAGGACATGGTAGTCAATTTCAGTATAAAGAAAATATCAGGAAACTAGTAAGTTTTCTTTCAGGTCACTGCAACCTGAGATATCATTTGAATAAAATAATCAACTCTGTTTGGAAGAAATACAAACCACAAAGGGCATACTTTGTGATTGTGTAGTTCTGTGTTCACTAGGGTAGCTTCATTTTAAAGAGATGTATTTGAACCCGGAGAAAATTTATTAGGAAGGTGGAGAAACTTTTGAATTTATAAGGTCCAATAGCACAAAAGGTCATTTAGGTCGCAGTGCTCGCCGTTTGGGCAGAGAAAAATCATACTTGCGTGGATATTGTAGCTAGACAGAGTGAAGTTCTTATTTTGTCCAAGCCATGTTTCCGCCAGCAAAATTACTCTTAGTAGATGTACATGGGTGAAGTTTTCGAACTCAATTTTTTGTAGGAATTATGGAACAAGGGTTTCACAAAAGGTACATTACATTTTTTTATTTAAACAAAAAAAAAAAAAGTTCTGAAAAAATATTTACCGGTGTTTGTGTTTAGTGGTTTTGGTGATGCTGTATTCATTTTTGAAAAATTAACAGGTGGCGCTGGTGTTGTTACATAAGTAGGTCCAAATGTGGCCACCGTTTCTTCTCGTTGATTGACTCTTGTATTTTTGTAACGTTGATAGGTACTACATCCTTTATAATTGGCCGCATGATCTCCATTCAGTTGTTGTCTGTCCAGTTTTTGTTCAGTTGAGAGCATTCATTTGCCGGCAAAAAATGCTTTCAGCGATAGAGAGCGAGTTGTCCTTTTCTTGGCCAGTTTGTTGATACAGTTCGAGCCAGCAAGGGCCTGTAAAATCGTTTTATTATTATTTTAAATATTCGAAGGTAATATGGCTTTTTCTTTGCAAAGAGTGCAATTTCACAGTTGCCTACTTGAGGTTTAAAATTCACAAAATAGAATGGGATTAATCTTGAGAGCTTTCCGATTAAACCTTGAGAGCTTTTCGAGTAAGAATTCATGTATAAAGTATTTCTTAACTACAAAATATGAATTAAAAATTTTAATAATAAACAATGGGAACTTTAGTTTAAAGAGCTTGCACAATAAATCCTTATTTGAACGCGATCAAAAGTGTTTCAAGCCCCAGAAGCACCATTTCAGTTGGATTCATGTTGGATGATTTGATCAACTTGATGAACTGAATAATGTTACTTTCAAAAATCGAATTGTTGAAGAACTAGTATTTTATGGCAAGATGAAAATAACTGGGTTTGATTCATTGATTGATTAGTGAGCCTGTAAGACCAAGCGCTTGTCAAGTATTCCAGTTAGTGCCAGTCCTATTTCCAAAACCTTTTTACATTTAACAAACGGTAGGTTAGGAGGAATTTTCATATATTTATATTTCTATAAAAAAATTTCCATGCAAGAATATTCAAACAACTATATTCCAATAATTCCGGGTTAAATTTTTCTGAAACACGCACAGAGTAAGGTCAAAATCTCAATAAATCTAAGCCTCTATGACTAGTGCTCATTAATCACCTGTATTAATATATTCGTACGATCTGGGTGAAAATTAAATGTAGTATAATGTTATCATAATTAAAAAATTTGATAAAATATTTGAATATGTAGATTTTATCGAGCATAAACATTTCATTGAGAAAGTTAATCAATATTTAAAAACCAAATTACCGAGCTTATTTCGGGCTGACAATAAAATATATCACTATCATGACATATTTTTATGATAGTTATAGTACAATTATAGTGATAGTTTACGGGCTGAGAGTAAAACATGACGCGATAGAGATAGTTTGGTGTTGCCATTGTGTTTTTTCGGAATGAGTTTCGGGCTAACTTCACATGCATGATAATTTTTGATAGCTGGAATCTTCAAAGTGAACGATGTGTTCGATCACTCGTATAGCAACATATTTTCCCGTTTACTATATGGTCTTCTATTACTGGACTATCAATTGCGTAAGAGTGTGGTAATATCATAAATCTCTTGTACTCCTGACCTTAGTTCGTAGTCATTGAATTCCTGGTCAGGTTCCATGGGTAACCGTGGTAACCCATCAGCATTACTATATTTGTTGTAAGCTCTCAGTGCTATTGGCGATCTTTGTAGACGATAAAACGTGACGATAGGCAAGTTTTTGTTCGGTTGAATAGAGTTGCATTCATCATCGGTGAATAATATAAAGGTTCTTCCATAAAGAAATTGATGGAATTTTTTAATACCAAAGACAATACCAAGTGCCTCTTTTTCTACTTGACTATAAGCTTTTTGGTGCTTCTCCAACTTCTTCGGTACAAATCCAATTCATTGTTCGGTTTCATCTGGGAAAATATGAGATATTACAGCCCCGTTTCCATCTAGAAAAGTATCCACTGCAAGCACGATCGGTAGTTTATCGTTGAAATGAGTTATGATCTTCCTAAACGCTTGTTCCTCTCTGTCCAAACAAAATCAACATTCCAACGGCGTAGCGCATTAAGTGGAGCTGCTGTCTGTGAAAAATTACGAATAAATGGTAATAGTTTGCTTTATCTATAAAGGCTTCCAGTTGCTTAACATTCACCGGTGGTGGCATGTTCCCGATTGCTTTTGTATTGCTATCTTTTCCAAATAAAAATGTATGAGTCCAATTTTCGACTCATACATCTTTATTTGGAAAATGCCAGGTGCATGAGCAACACCAAAAGGTAGTCTGAAGTACTTATGGCGACGGAAAGGTGTGTTAACCATCACTTTTTGTGAGCGCTTCACTCGATTTTACTGAAAAGTTGGCCCTCCTCTTGTTTTATGAATATATCATCAATTCCCGAAATAGGATGACAATCGATTTCCAATTGAGAATTCAACGCTTTAAAATTACCACATATTCAAATAGCTCCATTGGTTTTGGTAACAGAAACTATGAAAGCCGCCCAATCGCACCTTTGGGTTGGCGCCATGGTTTTGTTTACTTTAAGTCGATGGAGTTCATCTTTTACAAGCTTCATTGTGGCATTTTGAAATCGTTTTCGATTTCAATGTCACCTTAGTCTTAAAATTTTCTGTTGCACCTAAATCGTTATCGAAAAGCAAATGATTTTGTTTACATAGCTCTCTATACTCTTAAATAATTGCTGCAAAATTTGTTGACCTGGGACGTCGGTATTCACGATTCTGAACCCCAATGCTTTGCTTCAATCAAGGCCTAATATATATTGGCAACATTTTCTACAACGACATATATAAGCGGTAATTTAAACCTGTTGCCCTTGTTGATGACATCAGTATCCAATTGTCTTTTGTCGGTCACAGGATAGCCACCATATGCACGTAAACCCATATTTAACGTTGATAATCTCGGATTTCTCATAATAGAAGATCCTTGATTAGGCAGCATCGTGCAAGGTGATCCTGTATCAATAATTAACAATGATACAAACATTTTACTATTCCTCATATATAATTTAAACAACTTATTCGTTTCAGATGATCCTACAGTGCATATATCCACAACACTAGTGGTATTATTTTCTACATCAATCAAGTATAATTTACTGTACTGTACCGTATCGAACGCAAAATTAATAATAAATTATTGATGTTGTTGGATTATTTCTCACTTTGTGACCTTCGTGTCCGCTTTTCCGATTCAAGGAATGGTTCGACTTGGTCCGATTACAATGGTTTCAACTGTAATGTCGTCACTACATTCTACCTCTAGTGTACCTTTTTCTTGCCATATACACGGCTGCAATATGTTCACGTTTCACACAATTATAGCATTTTGACTTAACATGCACACAATTCTCACAATTATGCTTCACTAGATAATTGCGGCACGACTTATTAATAAATAAATTATTCATTCCTTGAATCCTCAAAGCATTGTCTTGATTACCATTATCGCTTTTTGTCAATTGAAAGGTTTTATTCGTTGACTCAAACACAACCACGTCACGGATCATAAAATCAACGAATGATGACTTACACGTAGCTATCCACACGAAAATCCACAATTCCGTGTTACACCTCGCAAATTGGTAATCCATTCTTTATAATATGTTTGGTTCGGTTTCATCATGGTACAGTTAAACGTAAATCTCGAACCCAATATATGCACTTTAGATGAGTAATATTCCGTTAGCTCTTTATACGTCGCTTCTTTTATATCTGAACAGCCAAATAATGATTGCAGTTCCACCAACATACCGTTTGAGCACCATAACAAAAATCATGCTCGTTTTTGATGTTATTCTTTGTACCTACACGAAAACAAATCCAACATTTGAAATTATGTTGAAAAATGTTTGTAATAGATAGTTGCTCCATGATTCCACACTTCTATAATACGATCGAAATTTCCACACATTTGCTAACCCTATTCTCGCCACTAAGGTCGTTTCCATAAGCACACGATTTTCCGCTATCACTTTCTCTAACGATTCCCGTTGAATTTTTAGAATCTTCTCGAGTGAACCTTTGTCCATTGTACTAACACAATAAATAAAATAGTTTGCAGATTCGAATATTCTCGTCGCTAATGTTTATGTATATGTATATATTTCGACACACGAAATATGTGACGGTATTTGTCATAAAAAGGTTAATTCAATTGATTTGTAATGTTTAATCAATTTTTTCAAAATCTAATTTATATTAATTTTAAAGTTTTGTGTCAAATAAAGTATACATAAATTAGATTTTCGTCGATTACATGACGTATTTGTGGTAAAACGGTTAAGTCAACGAATTAAGAACAATTATTATTATTTAGGTAGTGTGTGAGTTCGCCGATTTGGTGGTGAATCGCAATAGACCTCACGGTACTTGAAACAAAAAGAAATTAGCTGTAATATAATTCTTAGTTATATAAAAAAACATCGACAGCTACAAGCAATAAAACTTTTTCCAAAAATTATTCTAAAATCCTAAAATTATTTATAGAACTCTTGAAACCTAGTAACATATTGCTATAATTTATAAATGACTATAAATAAATTCATTGACATGTCCATAATTTTATTGTTACCGATTTTAATTTATGTAGTATAGTGGTAATAAAATAAATAACTCGATCCAAGCTCATCAATTTCATTTCATTCTATCTCACTGAACCGGATCTACCTACTGTTCTAAAATTAAAACCACACTAAAATTAAATATTCATTTTTTTTTAATTTAACAAACAAAAACATAAGATCTGCAAAAAATAAAAACAAAATACTAAATTTAGAACTTGTACAAATTTTTTTATCTCGCAAAAGCAACTTTAACGTAAATAAACAAAGATCCAATTTTATTTTATTCCATCTTACTAAATTGGGGTCTACTTACTGTTCTAAAAATAGTCTAGAGCTGGTACAGGAGGCGTTTCAGTACAAAACAATATTTTAAGGAACCAAACTCAACGGTTGCTTTAAAAAAAAAGCAGTTTACGGTTGATATGTTTTGCGTGATTCTTGAATCTAATCGCAAATACAAATTTTGGTCCTTGCAATGTTAATTCTTATGTGCTAGACTTTTTAATTTAATTTGAAAATTTGTCTGGTGAACATACTGCATATATCGAAAACTAGTTTGGTTTTCTAATTATCAGTTATCTTAAAACTATTCAAATCATTGATCAACGGCCGGCTGTATTTGGTTTCTAATTAAGATTTTAGTAATGTGTGGTGAAGCTTGAACAGCCATGTGTGATGCACTCAATTATATTTGTCGAATTAAAATTAACAAATTATAGTAAATAAAGTTCTATCTAAAAATATAAAGATCCAGTCTGATGTACCCCAACGCTATTGGCGTTTTATTTTTTTTTTTGGAGTACCCCAAAGCAGCCATTATTTATCTATTTATAATTGTATAAGAGATGAGAAACTTTGCTTTACACATTGTGAGATATTGAGATCTCATTGTGGTGACGATAAAATAATTTTTAGCTAGATTTAAAATAATCAGGATCTGAATTATGCAAAACAGCGCCTTGAACAAAATTTGTATTACTGCGGGCTTTTCATGTCAACTTAAGCAATTAAAAAAAAAAAAAAAAAAAAAAAATTGTAAAATTGTAAAATTGGTTGGAGTTCACGTTTTCATTAAATCCACAAACCAACGTAAAGGTAAATCAACAAATCTACCGTGAAAAGATTTTAAACGATTAAACCGGTAGAAACCATTGGACGTTTCAACAAGACTCGTCACCATCCCATAAAGCCCGTGAAACCCAAAATTTTTATAAGAAAAAGATCACAGTTTCATTTCTTCAAAACTATGGCCGCCATATTCCCCGGACTTAAGCCCAATGGATGTTTCCATATGGTCCATTCTGCAGGCCGAAGTAATAACTAAAAAATATGAGACGGTCGACACCTTAAAGATTGCTCTTCGCCGAGAATGGGCCAAAATACCATCAAACCATATTCGAGCAGCTTGTGAAGCCTTCTCGGCCATATCGATGAACAATTTAAAGAGATTTCAAAGCAGCTTACGGTACTCCAGATAAAAGCTGCATCTGCATAAGCCTCTATTAAACTTTAGATAAGCAGCAATGGAGTGGTGGTTCGAAAATCACACAAATATTTGAAATTCTTGTTTTTAGTGGAATCAGTATAATTATAGAATGTTTCCACATCGCATGATTACTCTGTTTAAATTGGAACTTCATCAGCACCAGCAAGCAACATTCGATTTTATGGGACTTAAAGCCTCAGTCAACAATGTGAATGTTTAAAAAACTAAACTCATCCTGGAAACAACCAAATTGCCATTGTACATGACAATGAATGATGAGCACAAAAAAATCATTAAGGTCATTCGCAGAAAAAAAAGAAGTCAAGTTTACTTTAATAAAACATCAGAAATAAACGGACTTCAAGTATTTACAAAACACCGAATACGATCGTGTTTTGTATTTACAAAACACGGAATACGATCGTGCAACTAACTATCAACAAAACATAGGACCTCATAATCAGCGCATCAATTTCGGTCGGTCGGTTACGTCTGAATTGGGCAATTAGATGTGCAGCTTTTACACATTTTAATGAATTCAATTAATTGTTCATGCTAATAGTATTTATTTTCAATAAGTACAACGTATCGATCCCTCAAATTTCGAAGTCTTTGATGGTCGACCTCAAATTATATGAGTTAAACTATCATATATCGGAACCAGTTCGTATTAAAAGCCATGTTTTTAATAATAACTTCTATACATTTGCATTAATAATAATTGACAGTTTTTTAAAGGACAAGCCCATACCGTTTCAGCCATCTGGCTACATCGATTTCGATTCCCGATCCAAGCTTGCTCTTCCTATTGTTTTAGACTACCCAAGGAAGCCAAGTTGTTCTCTATTCCGAGGAGCCATCGCCGCCGACAGCGACCTCTATACCTGCAAAGCAAAGGTTTTTCTCCCAGAAATCACTACACTATCTCCTTAGGATTGGAGAACGGGATTAAGCCGTGACTCCCGCTGTCCTTTTTCTTCTTATAAACGACATTAAAATTTGTCATTGAATACCAGATTTCATGGTTTCATCATTGTCGCGTTTGGGGTCATATATCATGCGCATGACACTTTTCTCAAATGTCATTAGCCATCTCTCAAACTTATCCGTTAGATGACAACGGGTCCGATCAACACCTTCAATTGTTCATTATTTGGAACAAATAACTGCGGCAAGACGTGTTTTTATATTTCCTTTTACACAGTTATCACGAATGGAAACTTGACAAGGAATCCGAGGTATCAGAAACTCGTCACTCTTTTAAACGTGTGGTCACTCCTACCAAAACAGTGCGTGCTAGTCTCTTAAACCTGTAATCATACAAGCTGCCATTCAGTCCAACTACACAGTTTCATCTGCATATGCCAGAGCCTGGTTGAAGGTATTATCCTAAAGTGTTTGATTTTAACGAAAAACAAATTTTAACATGAGAGTATCGAGGGCAGAGCATCCATATCCTTGTGGCACACTAGAGATTACTGCAAATACTCTCAAAAGCTTATTCTCAACTTATAACACAATATAGTGACTGGATAACTTTCATTTTACTTTAACGCACATATTTTTCACGTATTCTCGGCCATTGTAAAAGTCACAAAAACCTATTCCGATGGATAGTTTCAAAGACATATTAGGAATCAAAGAACGTCTCTGCAAGACCTGTTTTAATTCTTGGTAAATCAAAGACAAGCTCCGTTTGGATCCGATTGGCTATATACCTAGTTTTAAAAGTATCGAGGAGTCCAGTGATTTCTATAAAAAAGTTACCTAAACTAAGCATATTGCTCTTAAGATATAAGCCTTCCACGATTCATGATTTTATCGTCTACAATTCTATAATTTTAGCGATCCAAATTGTAATAATTTTTTTTTCTATGTCAAGCAAAGGACGCTAAATTGGTATTCTAAGGATATGATGCTCCAAACCAGATTAAGCTTCCAAAGATAAAATAAAGTTCGGACTGCCCATTAGCAATTTAAAAAAAAAATCAATAAAATTTTTGGTTCACACTGTATAAATTATATACCAATGACTTTCATTGTACGTAATTAGGTTGGAATACAGATTGTGCATGCAGAAAATTGATGGTTCATGGAAAAATTGTTTTTGTTAAATATCATGTTACATCCAATAATATAATACTATGGTCTCTCGATAAACGCGGACAATATTTGAAAAATGCATATACATATAATACGCGCTGAGTCAAGTCTTAATACTATCCTCTTCAATACGTTCTTAATCGTAATTTTTTTTGTTAACTTTAGGTTCTTCTTTGACTTCTTTTTCATTTTTACAAATCGTATATATTTTTTTGTTGTAAACTTCTTCTTGGTGTTGTAGTAGTTTTAAAGAAAATAAAAACTTCTTTCGAACCAATGTGTATTACATATATAATAGAGAGAAAATAAAAAAAAGCAAGGCAATGACCTGTTTTTTGTGTTTTGTTATTGTTTTTTCTCTTTCTAACGTTCAAGGCTAGGATTTAGTTTTTGTTTACAGTAATATTAGTATTGTGTTTTAATATTATTGGCTTTAAACAGTACATGCATACATAAATATAGTTAATATTTACTAAGATCGAACCCCAGACAAGTAATGTAAATTAAAATCAAATATTGTGCTTAATTTTGTCTTTGCATTATTAAGTAACGGTATTAAAAAATAAGAAACCACTATGTATATTGCTAGAGAGAGAGAGAGAGAGACGAAAACTAGATATTTTTATATATTTGTAAAAGGCCAATATTTATTTTAACGTGATCGTGCATGATTTAAATGATCGTGTAAATAAATCATTTGACTTAACCTAACGTAATATTTTATCGTAAATCCCAATTTTAAACTGTCGTCGTATCTGTCAAAAGTTTTGATAGTGTCTTATTTCGTTGTAAATAAGATCGAGCGCGCGCGCTCTTTCTCGATCATGTATGTTATTGTATACAAAACAAATGCATTGAATATCGTTTAAATCGTGCATATAAAAACATACAACGTATATATTTACAACAACAAGAAACTACATTCAGATGTTGACCTTGCAATTGTATCTTACGATTTTTTTTTTGCAAGAAAGAATAAAAGAAATAAGAAACTGGTTTTATCTTTGTTTATTTTCTTATATATGAAGTTTTTTTTTTATTTTATTTATTTATCATCTCGTTTAAATGTTAGTTTATTTATTTATAATACATATCGTTGCTGTTGTTGTTGCTGTTTTATATGTGTACACTTTGGAGAGTTCAATTTTTTAGTTTTAATAAAAAAAAAAATAAAAATACAACAACAAAATATGCAAACACTATAATAATATGTATCTGTAGGCAAAATTTAAATGGCAGTGGGTAGTGATTATTTGAAGAACAACATCAACAACTATCCGGTTCAAATGATATTTCCACCTTAAATCGCGATATAATGGCTGTGGAGTGAATATTTATGGTTTGTGATAGAATTATAATATATCGACTGTCAACGCCTACAGACTAGAAACGGGGCAAAATGGTAGCTGTTTATCTTGAAACAAACAGTAGCATTTATTTATAACAGTACTTTATAATAGTGGCCAATAAACCTTGAAGGAAATTTTATTTAAACGGGTACTGTATAGTTATATATAAATATATATATATATATATATATATATATATATATATATATATATATATATATATATATATATATATATATATTATATATATATACATATATATATATATATATATATATATATATATATATATATATATATATATATATATATATATATATATATATATATATATATATATATATATATATATATATATATATATATATATATATATATATATATATATATATATATATATATATATATATATATATATATATATATATATATATATATATATATATATATATATATATATATATATATATATATATATATATATATATATATATATATATATATATATATATATATATATATATATATATATATATATATATATATATATATATATATATATATATATATATATATATATATATATATGTATATTATATATACACTGGTTGTTTTTATTAAGCTGAAACTTCCAAATATCTCGGAAAATAAGCACTCTACGAAAAAAAGGTTCACGATCGGAATTTGTTCATTCCAAAGAGGAAATATATTAATGCTAAAATTTATACCCTTCTTCCCCTTATTTTAGGTGTGGCGGGGGTAACTTTGAAATTAAAATAGGAACCACTAGTTTTTATTGCATTCGGATTCTCCGGTTTAAAATAAGTACGTAGGGAAGTAAGTTTTGGCGGAAATCGGTTAACCAGAAGTGGCAGATAAAATTTTTTTTTTAATTTTTATTTCTTTTAAATTTTTTTTTTGTTTAGTTTTTTAATACAATAATTTTGCACTCAACAGTTTTTCATGCTGTTTTTTTTTTTTAATATTTACAAAACCCTAAAAACTCCCAACGGAAGCAGATATTTGCGGTTAGCTTATTTTAGCCTAAAATTAACTAACCTTCTTTCTTATTTTTAGCCAGAAAATCCGAATCTGCAATAAAAAATATGGGTTCCTATTTTAATTTCAAAGTTACCCCTTGCCCCACCTACAAGAAGGGCAAGGGAGTTCTCATTTTAGCTCTAATGTATGTTCCCCTCAGAATAAATTAATTTTGATCTTGGAAATTTTTTTCATAGAGTTTGCTTATTTTCAGAGATATTTGAAAGTTTTAGCTTAAAAAAAACTCCCATATAGGGGATATATATATATATATATATATATATATATATATATATATATATATATATATATAACGGGTTTTCCAATAAAAAGTTTTTTTTTTATAAATGTTCAGAGCACTTAGGTATGTATATCCTTTATATGAAAGTTCTAGCAACAAACACACAACACTACTGCAAAAGGTAAAAGGAAGGATTAGGAGGGAAAAAGGTAAGAGAGAAATAAAAGGAATAAAGGTTTTCAGTCTTCTAGTTGTTTACTTTTGATATTAAGTTTGAATCTCTGTAAATTGTGTTCCAAGGGCAGTTAGATGAGTTTTCGGTGCTCCAGCCCAAATTTGAGAATTATACTCTAACCTGGGTCTTATGTAGGCCTTGTATATTGTAAGTATTTCGGATGGATTAAAGTAAAACTTACATCGTCGTAGAAATCCAAGACATTTGGCTGCACCAATCGCTGCTTTGTTAATTTGTTCAGCCCAAGATATTCTCTTTGAAATAGTTAAACCGAGAATCTCAAATGTGTCAGACGTAGCCAAGCTGGCCTCACCAGTCAGAAAAGACGGTGAATAACCATCAGTTCGGCCAGAAAAAACACAGGTTTGAAATTTGTTGGGATTAAATTCAACTCTGTTGGCTTCACCCCATTTAATAATGGAATTGAGATCTCGCGTAAGGTGGTCATTCATAGCCATTCTTTCTGCGAGAAAATCGTTTCGCGATGAAGAAGAAGGTAAACAGTAAGAGGTGGAAACTGAGCTGTCATCAGCATAGGAGTATATTGGATTGAGAGTTGCTGATAGAAGATCATTGATAAAAATTAGAAAAAGGGTTGGAGAAAGGACGGATTTCTGAGGAACACCAGCGTTTATAAGATGTTGATCGGAAGTCACACCATCCACCACCACTTGGATTTTGCGACAAAGAAGAAAATTCTCAATCCATAAAATTAACGAACCGTGAAAGCCAACTGCCCTCAATTTACACAGCAAACCCTTGTGCCACACGCGATCAAATGCTTTTGAGATATCGAGTGCAATGACTTGAAATTCACCAGATTGATGAATGCTTCTATTCCATTGTTCAGTAACAACATTAATTAAATCACCTGCTGAACACCCACCGCGAAATCCATACTGACGATCAGAAATTAGATGATTAGCTTCCAAATATTTCATCAGCTGGAAGTTGATTATAGTCTCAAGTACTTTAGAAAGCACCGAGACGATAGCGATTGGGCGATAATTTGAAGGGTCCGATTTACTGCCCTTTTTTGACAAAGGATGTATGTTAGCAGTTTTCCAGATGGAAGGAAAAATGCCAGAAGACATAGATCGGTGAAACAAATATGATAGTGGCTTAGACAAGGATTTACAGCAATATTTGAGGACAACTGTGGGAATATAATCTAGACCGGCTAGAGAGATAATCGGGGGTATTAAGTTAGAATCAGATAAATTAGAGTTTGCTGCAAATTTGCGGGCGAAGAGATTGCATTTTCTTGAGCTGTAGAAAAGATATAGTCCCCTTCTTTCAGAGGTGGTATTGATGATTTCTTACTGTTCAAGAAGTTTTCCTCTACTTTGCGAGCAAAGGACCTAAAGGGACAATAGCCTTAAATATAGCTTAATTTTCATTTGACGGGTTCTTAACATATTTGCGGTGAGAGGCTTCTTTATTGGCGGTTGTTGTTCTACAGTTATGATTATGCAAAGGATTGCCAGATTTTTTTTTTTTGCTTAGAGAGACTGGAAGGAATGAACTGTTCCATTCCCGTGAGAATGACAGTCGAAGCCAGAATGGCTGCATTGTCAATATTACCGAAGGCAAAACAAAAGTACCATTCGAACTCTTGAAAGAACTTGTTCATTCTTTCCCCGGCCACATTTTTACAGTGCCATAATCGACGTTTAGGTGGAACATTCATTTGGCACGACCATGACATTGGAAATCCCGCTGTAATAAGCCGATGGTCAGAGTTTCCCAAAGAAGAACTGACGGAGATACTGTATTTCTCCGCATGAGAAGTTAAAAACAGATCTAGTAAATGACCCGTATCGTTGACCCGATCTGGTATCCTCGTAGGATCAGCTTGAACCCAAATGAAGCTGAACTCATGATTCGTGCTTTGGCCTAAAAAACTGGGAATAGAAAAAGATATATCGTTGCGGATACACATAGCCAGCCCCCTATGGTGAATAAGCCGATGGATTAAGGATTTACGCTTAATACCGATGGCCGAAGAATCACCGGAGTCCAAAATTTTGGTCTCGGTGAGAAGTAGAACCGCTGGTTTTGTGGAAGTTGTTAGTTTTATTTTGATATACAAAAAACGAGTATATTTGAAGAGAAATAAATGAATGTTGACTTCATTGTAAAGAGGAAGGTATGTCATAAACATTTGAAAACGATATCGGCCAAATGGCCATCACGGCTATGCTTGCAGCGCCTTAACCCTTTCATGAAATTTTCCATAAAAAATTCGAACATTTGCGGCTGTATGTCCTCGATTACTTCACTAATTTCATCTTTAAGGTCTTGAATTGATTGTGGAGAAGAAAAAATCAAAAAGGAAAAAGTCTAAAGGTGTTAAATCGCAAGATCTCGGTGGCCAATTGTGATCAGCTCTTCGAGAAATAACACGGTCAGGAACCTATTCTTGCAAAATTGCGATTGTTTTGTTGCTTATGTGTCACGTAGCGTCGTCTTACTACAAATAAACGTCGTTCACATCAATATCTTCCAATTCCGGCCATAATAAATCATTAATCAAAGATCGACGAGGAATCGACAAGCCTGGTTTTTCTTCAACACTACGGGCTACAGCAGCAATATTCTCAGTTGTTCTTGAGCGACGCACATGGTTTTGATTTTCACATCACTTACTTGTCCCAACAGTTGAACTGTTCCATCAGTTTCACTACTGCCGGTCGAGAAGGTTGACCAAAAAGTACTTTAGTTTTGCGAACTGTGACTGCAAAATTTTCACCATTTTTGTAGTGAATTTTAACAATTTCAGTGCGTTGTTGCAGCGTGTATCGTACCATTTTTAGTAATGGCGTAGTTTTTACTTGTCAAATGTTAAAAGATGACAGCTTCAAAATTGACAGCTGCCCAAGTAGCAGGCTATTCCAAATTTCAAAATTAAACTTCTTATTGGGTAATCCTTTATATATATATATATATATATATATATATATATATATATATATATATATATATATATTTATATATATATATATATATATATATATATATATATATATATATATATATATATATATATAGAACTGTCCGAAAGGTGTTTCGAATTTTGACAGTGTACTTTGTAGTTTTTGCTTAGATCCTTGTGAGATATGATCGTCTCGAACTTCTAGGTTATTGGTCTGTGATGACTGTTTTTCGTTCAATGGTGTCCTTATGTTTGGTGTTGGAATTATTGTGTTATTTTTCCTGTCGATTATTGCTCCTAATTCTTTTAGGCAATCGTCTTTGATGATTTCATCAAATGATTGAAGTCCTGGCAAAATGAAAACTTCCAATATTTTGTGAATTCCGATATACCCAAAAAATAGTCCAACGATTTTTATCTTAATTGGTATGTTTCCACCAGCTGATCTTATATTGAATTGGTAGCTAGTCGGCATTGGGGTTTTAGCTAATTACGTCCTGATGAAATTTGTATTTGCTCCGGTTTCGATGAGAAATTTGCGCAATTTATTCTCTAATTTTGTATTTTAAGTATGGTTCGCTAGAGAGGCGCCCATTATAAAATGTAGCTCGAGGTTTTCACTATCCTGTCCTTCCTCCTGATCGCATATGTCCGCCATTTCGTTAATAACCTGATTATGTAGTTCTTCTTCACCTTCGGTTTCTAGGTGGTAAATCTCTGGGTTTTCCGTGGTATATCCTGGTCAGAATGCTCGCGTTTAAATGCTGATTGATAATTTTGTTGGTTTGGGTAATTCTGTCGATTATTTTTGTTGATTCATCTGGTCATCTTTTTGATTCATAGGACGGTTGATATAATCGACCTGTCTTGTCTAAACAGATGGATCGACTGACATTGGTGTTGGTAAACCAATCCGTTAGTCATGGTGGCGATTCACTTACAAATCTATTGTTCTAGTGCTGGATGTTGTAAGCCATGTTTCTTTGTGCTAATGGCAAAATAATAATGATAGTGAACTCTTGTATTCTTCAATGAAAATTTTAGAGAATTTCGATGATAATTTTAGATCCGAAATATTGGTAGAACTTATCTTTTCACTCAAGTTGAATTGCGCGTCAGAAAAGATGAGTTCAAACTTGTTGCTTCATGTCTTGTACCCGATACTGTGTAAATGTGATTCGTTGATGCAGTCATCAATCAGTATTTGGTACTTGTTGGACTTTAGTATTGTTGGTTTTTCACCAACCCACTCAAGTAAATGAATTTTATAGCTTTTACTTCGAGTTAAAGCACCAAGTAGATTGCAGTTGGCTGGTCACCATCACTTAACTTGAAAATGGCTTAATTTATACTTTTGATGTTGTGCGGGTACCGATATAATAGTGTACAAGGTAAATCGTATTCTCTCTACCAAAGGAATTTCTACCACATCCCACTAAGATCACTAAAAGCTCCTGGTGATGGTTTTGGTTCAGATTAATATTTGCTATGCTCTCCTTGTAGAAGTTTTGGGAACGTTGATCAAGTACGTGAAACATTTCATTGGATAGTGTTCCAAAGAAGTCCAAATGTTATCTTTTCCGTTGAGATTTTTCATGGGTTTTAACGTGTTTAATAGGACATTTTGCTCTGTTAAGTTATTGTACATATCCCTCATTTTGGAATTATACGACAATTAATTGTCCGTATATATGAAGATTTGGCATGGGTTTTATTTTCACACTGCCGAGTGGATTTTTTCGAGATGATTATACCCAGTAAGATGTCAGGTTGAAGATTGTTATTAGTTGCCATCATCCATGCATCAAGTTGGTTTGACCAATTTTTTCGAAGTAGTTAACTAAAAGGGTAATAATATTAAAACTGTTTTAGATTAAAGCAAATTGTGTCCGAGAGCCATTTAATTACGGGCAGATTCCAACATTGTTCTCCATTCGATAGGTTAGGTTAGGTTAGGCCAAGGTGGCCGTCCTAAAGGACATACCATAAACACAACTGGTCCGTAGCCTTACCACAACTAATATATTCTCCACTCACTACCTACTAGAACCAGTTTAAGCTTCTAACGAAGCAGTTGATATCCTCATGTTACTGAGGTCTGATAGATCACACAAGAGGTGAGCTCCTAAAAACTTCCGCCTGTATCGATAATAGGACAGATGCAGACCAGGTATAGTATAGTTCCCTTCTACAACTTCTACTGTTATCATGCTAATTGGTGAACTGTTCTGCAATGTCGTTAAGAGATGAGATACAGTTCTGGGCTATTCTCGTCGTGATAAAGCCTAACTATAGAACTTTAAAAACAGCCTGGCTGTACGTAAAAATATCAATATCTCTAACAAATATTACATTATGCTTCATTCAGTCTATGGCCTCTTTGATTGTGATGAGCTCCTTCTGAAAAGCACTACAGTGATCAGGGAGGCAAAAATAAATGTTTAAATTTGGTCCCTTGCCAAACACTCCACAGTTGACCCTGCTGTTAATTCTCGATCCATCCGTAAAGAAGTTAATCTTATCGGGATTCAGAACCGCTTCGTCCACCAAGCCTTCTCTGGGGAGAATAACAGTCAGAAATTTAACCTCGAGGTATGATGTCGGGATAGTATAGTCAATTGCTTTGAGGATAACCTTATTCATTAGAATAAATAAGTTTCCTTTATTACTACCGGTTTACAGAGAAATTGATGTAAGCCTAATAGCTGAACACGCAGCCATTTGTTTAGCTAAAATATTGAGAGGGACTAGATGAAGGAATCTTTAATGCCTGAGATGAAGTGGTTCTCCACTAATACAGACAGGCAGTTTTTTGAGCTTTCAACAGCAGGTTTTGGTTTGCCACTATATTTAGAGCTGGCCACCTAACTTTAATTTCGTACAGTAGAACGAAATAATTTCGTACAGGTTTAACTACAGAGGCGTACAGGCAATGTACAATGCGAGGGTTTAAACCCGATCCTTTTCCAATGGCATTGTTTCAGGAGTATAGCGCTATTGTAGCTTTGTTTACCCATTCCAATATATTAAGTTTCCAGCTTAGTTTGCTGTCCACAATAAGACCCAGGAAGTTCACTTTATCTGTGATATTCAAAACAACTCCGTTAATAGTAGGTGGGTTAAAAAAAGGAATTTTGTACTTCGTAAAAAAATGAACCAATTCAGTTTTAAGTGGATTAACACTTATGCCGCACCTATTGGTCCATTTGGTAAGGATACGAATAGCATTTTGCATAAGATCTTGGAAAATACTATGATATTTGCCGAAGGCGCCGATGGCAACATCATCTGCATAAGCGACCACTTTAAACGCATGCCCCTCTAAGTTTAGTAATAAGTCATTTGTAACCAAGTTCCAAAAAAAATCCCTCTTCTAAAACACTTCGCTGTGTTGTACCTCTATTCTCAAATTTCCGGATATGGATGCCTCACCAAGTATAGTCAAAATGACCCTGCTCCTGAGCATTTGATCAATGCAGCATCCAAGTGACACATCCAGCACCAAATCTGAAAGTGCCTGCGAGAACGCCTCTGGTTTGGAATTGTTAAAGGCTCTTTCTATATCCCAGAAGGTCACCAAAGAGAATTCATCATATTCAAGCGATTTTGCAATAGAGCCTAAGAAATAATGCAGCGCAGTTTCCACTGATTTCCTCTTGCAGTATGCATGCTCAGATGCTGCTAACTTTACTGGTTCAATTTAGCTTCTAATTTATGCTTCTATTTGTCTCTCGAGAGTTTTCAATAAGTACGAAGATAAGCTAATTGCCCTAAGGTCTTATGAAGCGCAATGAGAACTTTTAAGTCGCTGGTTTGTTGGATGTCGGCAGGAATAATGCAACCCGATCTTCCTGACTTAAAAGGTTTAAAACTGTTTACTGACAACAAGATATTTCTTCTGTTTACATTTTGCTCAGCGAGACCAGCAGCTATTTAATATCCCGGGAAATAAGTTTCCAGTAGGAGCTCCAGAGATTCCGCCCTGTTGTAGACCACCGTGGTGAACGAGATTTGCCTTTAGACCTACTAATAGGACCTGAGCCTAAAATATCTTCATTGAAAGCATTGGACACAATGTTGGCCAAGGCAATAAATTGCTGTGTTGATTCAGTAGATTTAGGGACCAATTCTGTAAAAGAGCTACCTAAAATTAGTCTGAAGGTTTCCCAATTGGTCTTTCATCTGTTCTTAAAGGTTGGAGTTCTAGAATATTTCAAATTCAATCCAAATTGCAGATAGCAAAGATCAGCAAAGCAGTGTTCTTCGGACACTTTCCAATTAACTAATTTATTTGAGATGAAATTTGACAAGGGTAATGTCCACAAGTTTCTGTCTATTACTAGTTGTAAAAGTAGGCTTTCACCCTATATTATAGATAGAAAGGTTCAAACTAAGAATGTAATCAAAGAGTGACTCATCTCTCTCGTTCGTATCAGTGATTCACCAGATCGTGTGGTGTGAATTTGCGTCGCACCCATCGACGATTCCGATATTACGTAACTGAGCATCCGTAATTAAGCTGCGCATATTATCCGGAGGAAAGATTTCCCCATAGTAAGGTAAGTACTCTGGAAAGAGCCAGAGGTTCTGATTGCTGACCTCAATCAGCATGCTACCACATCTGCATACCACATCTGCATCGCTATAATTGACAAGCAGGATTTTTTTAAAGTTTGTTCTTTGCAAGAATGCACGAACTAATCCTACCTTCAACCTGCACAAACCGTAATTTATAGTTACCAGATCTAAGTCCCAGAAGGATCGAGTCCTTATTTATCCGTGGTTTTTGAATCAAGATGGCATCAATGTCATCCTTTATTACTTTGAGCATGAGCGCAGTTGATGCTGCTTTACAGTGTTATCAATTGACTTGAATTAGCTTTAGCATCTTGCTGCTTAAAGATCAATCGACACCACAGTAATGTCGGATGCTTCTGAATCCGAGGTCACGGAAAGATTGCAGAGTTGGCTTGGCAGCCCCATCCTTCTCATAGTTATTTTTAGCTTCCTCCACCCTGGTTATCTTTCAGTTGTTGGTCGGCAACTCAGGATTACCCTGCCTAATTAGTTCCATGATCGTTTTAGGATCACTTGGCTCAGCTGGAATCCATGCTCGAGCTCTTGGTCTGCAAGGGATATGCTCAGGCGTAAAGACTTCTAGTTTAGCTACAGGCCAAACTTCACCTAAGCTAATGATCGTCTTTACATATAGGTACAGAGACCTTTGGTTGGCACAAGCTGTCAACTTGACAACCAGACATGTAGGGGCAGCTTCTAAGTCCTCTTGCTTTATTTTCAGGAAGGATGAGATAATATCCTTTTCCTCCTTCCTCCAATGGAAGTGATGCTGCATCCTTTTGTGCTTTATCAATAACTGCTACAACCAGCGGATCCTTGAGAACCTCTCTAAAAGACCTAGTTGCAGATGTCGACAATTTTGACTTTTTAGTGGCCCTACGAGATTCATCCGAATATCTCTGTCTTTTGGACAGGGAGCTCCCAGATGAAGTTCTTAGCTTTGGTTCTACCATTTTAGTAGCCCACTCTAGTGTGGCTCTGTCCTTATTCGTCCTATTCACCAACGGAATTGTTTTTAGCCTTTTTAAAGGCTTTCCATGCTTTCTTTTTAGCATTATAGGTTGGTTTGAAGGAAACTGCATTATCGGTGCATGTGCCCTCTTTCCTAGCCTTGGTGAGAGAAGGTCTACAGACTTGATTCTCTACTTTTGGAGTTTCCGGCATTTTAAGAGTGCCAGCCTTTTATTTATTAATCTAACTTCAAAGTTCCACGAGTAGCGGAGAAAAGAATGTGTTTCCTTACTCAGATCTACAATGCAAAAATAAGGCTAAATACATCTGGAGGTTGCATGGTATTCAGAGGCTCCGTTCGAAACTGGACTATTTGAAAGGGCCCCCACCCAGGTTGTTCAACAGCACGAGTTGCAGGATACCTTAATCCGGCCCTTAATTTATAGTGCTAAAACTCGCTTCTAATATTTAGCCGATCTTAGTTGTTGCACGAGTGGTATCACTGGGAGGTATATTAGATGCAATTGGCTGACTCAACATAGTTGCAACAATGGAGAATGAGTCACAATTAGTTGCTATCATTAGCCATTGCCTAACCTATTGAGTCATTACCACACCACCCATTCCACCCGATACGGTGGAAAATATTTGTTGGCAAAGTCCAAAATTTCTGTGAAAGCCAAAGACTGGCCACAACAGCACCACATCATGGTAGCTGAACGTCTGTGTGAATGAAAATCTTGAGTAATGTTTAAGACTCTCACAGTGAACCAATTGACGGTCTTTTTCGGCTAGTATTTACAACAAATTACCACACAATGGTTTACGTGGCAGCTTATATGCAAGGAGTAGGCTCTAGATCTAGGCCAAAATAGATCAATGTGTTTGTGAAAGAAGTCATTGAGGTGGGTTTATGGTTATATGAAGAGAGTGGTTTTAAGAAGTTTAATCTGAATCAAAACCCTGACGTAGTGTCAAACAAATTTAGCAACCAATAAGGGTTGTAATACCGTTCGACGAATATTTGCTCAATTTTACAATCTAAATTAAAATGGAAAACCGCAAGATCAGACTCTAAAATTGATGACGTCATATCGATATAGAACCAAAACTTGCCTGGAAAATGGGTGCTTGGTCGCGTATTTGCAACACATGCAGAAGCTTATGGAAAAGTACGAGTTGTCCCTGTCGAGTAGTCCAACAACTGTTTTTCTGTTCCGCTTTCAAAATATGTTTGAACCAAGCGGATGGACGTTTACGTTGAGTAAATTTAACTTAATAAATTGTACACCAAATTTAATGTTCCATAAATCCTGCCATACCAAAACATTACTAACGTGACAATATTTTATTGGATTAGGATGTGTTGAATCCTGAAAACAAATTAAATCAAAAACTTAGTATTTTCTTACACAATTTTTTTTCCTTAAAGAAACGCTACGTCATTAATTTTCTCCCCATTTTCCACATAAAATTATTTATGTATATATAGTTTTGCCAGCGGTGACTGTTAAGAAAAAACATAGCTCTACATACACACACACATATGAATAAATTGTAATTAATTTTTCACAGCATGATAAAAACAATAAACTTCATATCATAAAATAACACATTTATCTCGTATCATGTATATGTAGATAATAGAGCTATATGTATACCGATTAAACTTGCTCGAAATAATTATTATTATAATTCTATACATATACGACACGAGTGTAATAATAACAATAATAGTAATAGTAATAATAATAAAATTTATTATGTATTATAACTTAAGACAATTTTCTCATTTCTTTGCTGAAAGATAAATTATTAAAATTGACACAGCGAACAATAAAAAGATGGAAACAATAAAAATCCGGAGAAGAAAATGCGGGATAACGAAAGGATTATAAAAATTTAATTGAGCGTAGAAAATGGTAGAAAAGACTTAACTAATGTTCCTTCCATATATAGTTTTCTTGAAACTTTAATCCAAAGTTTTTTTTTTTTGCTTTATCATTGTGACTTTTGAATTATATTGTTGCAGAAATGCTTTTTGCATTGATATAAAGCTTTGTAATCCTTTTTTTTTTTGTTCGTATTTGGAATTAGTCCAATTTATTTTACATTGCATATTTATATGATGTGGTGAGATTATAAAGAAAATCATAAAAAAATAAATTTAAGTTTATGGTAATGTTTTCCTCAAAATGGTATGCCAAAAAATATTTCAATAGTTAAGCCAAAGATGAGGTATATCTTTATGGTAAATTGGCTATACTAACATTTATAGCGTACAAAGTAAATTTATAGTCAATTTCACAAAATGTAGATTGTCTAGAAATTATGGAAATTGGAAATATTTAAACTCCTTATACCGTCACACCAAAAGTGTTTACTGTGAATCCTGAAAAAATGAAATTCATTAATTTATTACATACACACAGAAAAATGGTCTATAAAATTTAAGAATTTTGAATTAAAAGCTAAGAATTTTGACAATAGATTTTGCGCAAAGCTTTCCGTTCTTTGATTTTAAGGTACAAAATCTTTTATTCTTAATGCCCACGAAAATCTTTCAAAATAAGACTTCTAGTTATAATTTTTAAAGATTTTTTGCTATAAAAATAAACAAAATTTTTATTGATAATTAAGTTTAAAATTTTTAATTAATATTAGTTAAAATCTTAATTTTTAAGGTAATTATTCATAATTTTTAAAGAAAAATAATCATTTAATTTAAAGAAATGTTTCATGGAAGGGTGAACACTTTCAATAGATGCCTCCATAAAAAAGTGTAAAAAAGATTAAATAAAAAATTGTTAATTTTATTTATATATGTACAAACATATTAATTTATTTCATTTTCTTATAATTTTCTCATATACAAACTCTCACATTAAATAAAATGTACATATTGATTAATTTATTTTTTACATATATATAATACAAAATTGCCATTGATAATAATTCAATTTAAAAACTTATATTATTTATATATTTACTCATTCATCCCATAAGTAAAAAAGATTGCATAGGTATGCATAATGCATTATATATATTTTATTTAAACGTAAAAAATTCTTAAATTCAAAAATATTCTTTTAGCCTAATCAGGTCAACACCGGCGACAATATTTTTATTAACAGGTGGACCAATTATTTCAGTTAAATCTATAAAATTCATTTCAAGCGCAACATCTTTAATAGAATAACAAAGATAATGCGGTATATAATGAATATTGTTATATTTTTTACCAACAATAAAAACTGATTTTTGATTTAAAATTATATCGAATATTTCAAAAATTTCTATATTACCATTAAGTCTGACAGCAACGAAATAGCCAATTTTAAATGTAGTTCCACGAAAAACCACTATTTCTGTGTGTAAATTCTCGTTAAAATTTATAGAATTAGCCAAATATTTAGAATATCGTTCTAATCGAAAATTGTCGTAAATAGCCTTATTTGACATTATAACTTCAGGTTCAAAAAAATCGTTTGATAGTAAATGATTAGAAAACTTTAGACCTGCATTTATAGACAATGTAAGAGGAATGTTGATTCGTGAATTAATGCTTCTTGCATATTGCTTATGAGTTTGATGTTCCGCTTCGAGTCGGAATGACCATAAATATTTTAAAGGGCCGCATTTGCGAATAATATTTGGGTAATGTACCATAAAATGATGTTTGGGCTTCAGTGTATCTTTAAACAACTCAAGATATAATAAATTATGTTGCTGAATCGATTTTTCCAATTTGGACAATAAAATCTCATTGAATCGAGTTAATAACAGCATGTCTATTATAGAAATAAATAGAAGTAGAAATTTGTAAACTTTATTATTTTCAGGCACTATATTTCCAATCATAAGAGGAAGATAATGGAAAAAAATCCACATTTCTTTTGCTGTCATCTTAAAATTTTTGTTCTTTATATGTTTTTGGTCTATTGGTTCACTTATATAGGCAATGTCAATTTCACCATAACAAAACATTTGCTTTCGATAGTTGAAATCATCTAAAGATATAATTTTTTTATCAAAAATCAAATGATTGAAAATATGTGAAAGGTTGCATATTTGCATACTCCAAGGAATAAATCATGCATTATATCACATGAAACCATATCGATTACATGGATGCCATTAACTTCGGTAAATATACTTTTTTCTTTGATTCCAGTCAATGTTACGTCAGCTAATTCTAAATCAGCGGTGTAATTTAATTTATTTCGTAGAAAAGAATTAAATTCTCTTGTATCAGTTTGAGTTTGGGATTTTGTCCTCTTACATAACCGACAGAAAGAAATTGAATTAAATGATGTAACATAGCCTAAAACACTGTTTAGGCCTAAATTATCTCCTAGAATTTGACCAAGTACAAAGTATAACTTGATGGATGATCTGTTAACAGTAATATCAATTCCATCGTTTTCTAAAGATTTAATTATTTCTATTAATGGCCTCAGCGAACGATTATTTCCAAATTTCTTCAAATCGCGAGATTTAATGAATCCAGCTACAAAGATGTTTTTCAATTTCGATGATTGATGTATTGGTATGTTGGGGAATGTATAATAAATTCCACACTCACTTTGTTTTCCCGAATGTGCTCCGAGAGCATCATTTACCTCAAAATCATCGAAATAAATGTGATAAGGGATAATTGTACGATTGCTATACTTTATTTTCTTCTCTTTCCATATTGAACCATTAATATAATTTTCGAGATCAGTTTTAGACTCTAAGCCATTAATATTTTCTATAACACTTTCAAAAATACCATCCATTTCAAAATATCTCTGAATTTGAAATCGTATATCCATTAAACACCCCTCTACTTGACTATTGTCTAATGCTGGTAAACCGTACACAAAAACTTCGGTGATGTCATTGTTAATCAAAAAACCTTTTGGTTTGGAAAACAGTTTGTGTTTTTCCAAATATTTTAAAAATGTATATTCTGAATTGAAATTTTCAAAAGGATTTTGTAATATTTTTACAAGATTATTAAAACTTATTTTTGATTCGTCCTTGATTTCAGTAGAGAAATGAGAAAGTTGCTCAGCTATAGGGTTCAAAAGCAAATCTTTCACAGAATTTTGAATGGTAAGCACTGTTTTCCTTGGAAAACTGTTTTTGCTGTGTAGATCAAGTAAAAATTGCAATGTACATTTTTCAAAGTTTTCAAAAATTTTACGATGCATTAAAGATGGTTCATTATCAGAGTTTGCTAAAGAATTTGAGTTTCAAATCTCGGAACTAGAAGCTATGGCATCAAAACTAGATGAACATGGTTGATTACAAGAGATTTCGTAAGAATTATTTAAGTTCATTGGAACGGACTAAATGGTTTTATTGGAAATTACTGTTTGAATGTTAGAACGATTTTCTGATTCATGTTTTCTCAAATGATTTTCATATTTGTATATATTTTGAAAAATTTGAAAACAACTGTTTAGTTTGCATTCAAATTTATAAATAGAAGGAACTAGATGAATGTCTTTTAAATGTTTTATAATTAATTTAGAATAGAAATATTTTTGATCACATAAAAAGCAAGCGAACGTGGTATTTTTTGTCGAATTTAAACTGTTTGCCATTGATTAAACTTATCAATAACTTTTTTAATTTCTCTCTCCTTACAGTCTATGCCAAAGAAATATTCTTGAAAAAAATACCACGCTTGCTTGCTTATATTCGAATATTCTAAGTTAAATACATACGAAATTTTTATCAATGTATCTATGCTTTTTCTTATAGAACCGGGTTTATATTTTATGTCGTCGAAATATTTAAAAAAATCTTCAATCTGCTTTATTGATGGTCCAACCATTATTATACGGGGCTGAATTTTTCCATTTTCCGTTTGTTTAATTTTTTCCAAATTTGATTGTAGCTCATTTAAATTCCCAATTAGAAGCATAAAATCTTGCTGGCCATCTGATATCGTTGGTTTTATTTTAGGAGATATCCGCTTTGGTTGAATAATGGCTTGTAAAAGCATTGCAATCATTGCGTCTTTCGAATCTAAATTTTACATAAAGTAGCAAATTAATTTTCTTAAATAAATATTTATAAACATTCAAAATACAATTTGATGCGTCTTACTTTGATTTATATCTTTGTCAGTTTTCAATTCTTGTAAAACGTTCCGATTCCTTGGGTCTTTAATTTCCAAACTATAAATTTCTATGGCTATTTTAATAAAATCATCATATCGATCTAACAGCAAACCCGATTTTTTAGGAAACATTGAATCAAAATCTATGTCAATCTGCATAAAGAAACAAAATAATTTTTTAAAACATTCATTAGAAAATATAATTATTTGCAATTATATTGTTTACCAGCTGATAACCAAGGTGATTTGTATACAAGGGCCAGTCAATAAAAAATTGGTGTATATTTTTATCCAAAGAATGATTGAATATATTGATTCGTTGTGTTGCGGTTGCCTGCCATTTTTCCAAAATCAAACTCCATGGTTCTAAATTGTTTGCTAGCCACGTCTTGTCTTCACGAAACTGTTCTGTAAAATAATGAAATGTAAAAGTTATCATTATATCAATTTAAAAATGTCAAATAAAAGTAATTTGCAATACCCGAAATTGTTACAGGATTCTCAAAATCATCAGTAGACTCATTATCGTCTGTATGTTCTGATCTCGTACTATCGTTTAATTTGAGATATTTAGTTGTTTGGCACTGATTGGAATATCTGCTGTAAAGTATTCCTTTGGCTTTTTTCTTTCCTTGGCGGGGAGTATAATAGTCCAGCTGAAACAGTAAATTAAATTATGACACTGCACGTTTTGTTTTAATAGACTTAACTAACCCAATTTTCTGATTTAAAAGTATCTGCAATATTTTTAGCGATTTTTTCTAAATCTGGAGGCTTCAAAAAATATTTCCGTGACATATAATAAGAAATAAGGCAATGAACTAAAGCCTTTTGATGATTTTTAGTTATAAAATTATTTTTTTTGTAAAATTCAAGTAAAATTTGACCTTGAATAAAAGTTTCTAGAATTTGTGTAATAGTCGGACTTGATTCGAATGGTACCCGTGTATTATTTGAACTGTAAGAAACATAAGCACGCAAAATTAGTTTTGAGATATGATTCATGTATAGCACATTAGGTACCTTAAATTAAATGAAGTGCTACTTGAAGGTGTGTTTGGGCTGGATAGGGATGGAACAATTTTCTGTTGTTCCTGCACCCATTTTATGACATCGGTGTTGACTGATTTAGTGTCGGCTGTTCTTGCAATTGGCATTCCCTGCAAAATATACAATTTGTACAACAATTATTAAACAAAATTACGATTTAATTTTAATGTTAATATCACGTAAACCTACCAGTTTAGTTCTCCATTCGTTTAGGCCGGCTTTAAAGAGGAATTTCTCTCCTTTTGCGAATCCATCAAACAAATCATCTATATCCTCTTTGGTCATAATTTTTAGAACTTCAAGAGTTATTTTGTTTGCCACCAACAGTTGAAATGTAGCAATAGATGTAATCCCGAACGACTCCACAACATTTTTAAAATCAATGTTTATTTCTATAACAGCGTCCTCACTCACAGCAGAAGGGATATCAGGTACTATTATCAACCTGCTGGAATTAATTAAATCAATATTTGTGGGATCAAATTGCATTAAAAATGATCCCGCGGAATTATTGAAAGTAGCGCTATTCTCAAGGTTACCACTTATGGTTAAAGCATCAGAAGCTTTATCCGCCATAATAAATTATTAATAAATCTAACTGTTCAATTTTAATTTCACACTTTCACTTTCATTAAATTAATCACTTAAAACACTAATTATCCTTCACTTAGCCCCAAATTGAACTTTTCCACCACAAAACATTACAAACTTTAATTAATTATTAAACTTAAACAAAATGTCCACAATTTTAATACGTTTGTTGTAGAACAAAGCCAGGATTGAACATGTTCAAATATTATTATAGAAAAGAAACGGTAATAACTGTTTAATAAAACGTTACATAGATTTAAGGGACCGTTTTCATAGTATTATAAATTTGGGAAATAAATTTAAAGAAAATTGTATTTAATAATTATAGCCATCTTTACCATTAATTTAATGTGTCAATACTGCCTTAGAATTTAAAGAAACAAATTCTTATTTGATAAAAAAACTTAATTTCCAAAGATTTTTTTTTTAAATCTATAGAATAAGGATCATCAAAACTAAAACGAGTGAATACGACTGTTAAAGGATTTTCGTACTTAAAAATAAAGAATATTGTTTGTTTATATTCAAGATTAAAGTTATAATTAATAAGAAAATTATTATAAAAATTAATAAACTTCCGTTTCTTAAAATCAAAACCGTGCAATCCTTAAAATCAAGAACCCACTTTTTGCTTCGTGTAATCGTATTGGTGACATCTAAACTAACCATTTGGAAATAATTATTTGCTATAAATATTACATTGAATTTGAATGGGCATAGGCCCTGAGTTATTAGTACTAACCCATTACTGTGTAGACTTGTCAAATTAAATACACAACAAGTTTTTATCTGCCAAACTTAAAAGCTATGTACAATACGATTATGTAATAAATTAATGTAGATAAGTAAATTTCGCGTTTTTCAGGATTCGCCGTAAACATACTCCTCCCATTGACGATCTTCTCGTTTACCTTCTTCTTCAACAGTTTGCATAATTTAATCACCGAACGCTGCAGTGTGGACGAAGGAGTTTTTAATGTTACCGCCCTCACCACTTCGGCTAATCCTGGATGAACTTGAATGACTCGACCAAATGGCCATTTACAAACCGGAACGTTGTCTTGCTTGATTAACACTTTATCACCAAAAGGTTTCCTGTATACTTTGCCATTTGTGTCGTTGCTGCATACTGTTCAAATATTCCACGTAGTACCGCTTCCAAAACAATTAAACTCTCTGTTGCACAGCTTGCCATCTGGATATTCGATACGCTTACAGATTTGGATCTACTTCTGTAATGGAAACTATGCTTGTACCACTCAGGAAATGTGCTTGAGCTAGTACATCATAATCATCTTCGGCATAAGAAGTATATAGTGGTCTCGAATTTAAAATATTCTCGATTTGGCATAATAAAGTTGTCATCTCATCAAATGTTACATTAATGTTATGCGTGGCTCGAAGTAAATGCTTTTTGACCGATTTAACAGCAGCTTCCCACAATCCCCCAAAATGGGGAGACGATGGAGAAATGAAATGCCACTGGATGCCGTTTTGATTCAAAAACTCTGTAATTATATAATCGTTATTGAGGTTTCTTAATAATTTATATGCCTGCTACAATTTGCGCCGTGCTCCAAAAAAGTTGGCGCCATTATCTGTGTATATGTTTCTCGGCAACCTTCTCCTTGCTGAGAAACCCTTCAAAGCAGCCAAGAAAGCTTCACTCATAAAATCTGTTACGCCTTCAATATGGATGGGCTTGGCCGAAAGGCAGACAAATCTTCGTCACATATATTGGTCCTGCAAAGTCAATACCGGTATTCTCGAATAGTCTTGTTGCTGTAACCCGTTCTGCTGGCAAACTTCTGTTAATTTGTTTGGACATAAACAAATAATTTGTAGCGTATCTTGAACACATCACACATTCTCTTATAGGATGCCTCTGCTCCGCCCGTTGATAATCCAGTATTCTAGTCTGACATAACTGGTTGTGAGTGTTGGACCCGCATGCACTTTGTTCAAATGTACATCCTATGTGATCCTATTCGTGAATACATGTGTCTGTGGTAATATTATGGGATGCTTACTTCCGTAATCACAGTCGGAATTTTGTAACCGACAACCAACTCGCAAAACCCCATCTTCGTCTATGAATGGAGCCAATGGTAGTAATCTCGATTTATTACTAACTCGCTTATATCGCTATATACATGGAGCATTTCCCCCCAAACTCTTTACATTGTACCCACAGAACACACTTCAATTTAGAAGCTGTAATCTCCATCGCTGTCAACTGCGTGATGATATTTGATTGAAGATTTCGAATCGTATTTATAAATCTTAGCACGTACGCAACTATACTGCAGATCCGCTGCAAATTTGATTTTCTTTCGAAGAGTTCCTAAATCGAAGAATTATTATAATCTTCACATTCTGCTTGCAATACCATAGTCGATGACGCTATTTTACTGTACTCCATATCATGACCGGCTTCTTGGTATTTGTCGTTTTCGCGTGTGGCAGAACTAACCAATCAGGACCTTTCCACCATTGCGTCAAATTGATTAGCTTCTCTGGAAAGACACCTCGAGATGATCCGCGGAATTATCTTTGAACTTGACGTGGGCCCAATGACATCTAGGCAGACTCTTTAATATTTTGCTAGTTCTATTGGCACGATATTCTTTTAATTGACGTTCGTTTTTGACGTCAATAACTGTATTGCGATACATCCATCTTTAGTGACAATTCGGCACAATACGTATACTACAGCACAATATGCTACTTACTAGAATCTGCAAATCCATGTATCTGCACCTGTCCATAATGATTGGTGAATCTCGGTATTGTGATATTTTCAAAATGTCGGAATTGTTTTCTTATTTTGACGTATTGATTTTCGATCTTAGATTGAAGTTTATCATCCCAACCTTCGGCACAATCATCAGCCATAGTCGTAAGAACAATATTTTCAAAAGGACAGTAGACGGTGATAAGAACCACATAGGATCAGATAACCGTGAGGATTCAGATATAATTTTTCGCTTAGTTGTTGCGCCATCCTTTTTGGCTTGAATTTTGAAGGTAAATGCATCATTTAAACGTATCCATCGAACTCCCAAAGTTTTGGTCGTGGAAGTTTCATCATAGCATATGTCACTCACTGGTGTCTCGTTGTTTGATTCGCATAAACAGCTCATATTCGATTTCCACTTTGTTAAATGAAAGCCGCCTTTCTCTAATACATCCGTCTCCTCCTCTTTCAACTCCTTTGCCTTTTCTACACTGTGGCATCCCTTCAGCAAATCATCTACATAGAAGTCTTTGAGTAAGCATTCCCGAATGTCCGCTTCTATTGTATCCTTTGCCAACTGCTGCATAGCTCTGATGGCCAAAAACGAAGAATTTGCTAACCCAAAGGTGAAACTGGTGAGCTGATAACATTTTAACTCCTCATCTGGCCGGTCTCTCCACAAAATCATTTGATAACTTTGATGCTCTGGCGACACTATAACTTGCCGATACATTTTCTCAATGTCGGTAACTATGGCAACTAGGGCAACTCTGTTTGTCCTAAATCTCAGCAATATCTCCCAGAGTTGCGGTTCAAGAAAACACCACTGGTCGATTTGCTAGAGCCGTCAAATACAATACGCATCTTTGTCTTTTCTTTGTTCACATTTATCACGGGAAGATGAGGTAGATAATAAAACTCCTTGTTTGACCTCTCATTGTATGGCCTAGGTGCCGGTATCTCCATCATACGCCCTAGATTTATGTATTTCCTTATCAAGGTGAAATACGATGGAGAAAAGATAATGCATTCCACCATAAATTATAGTTATAATTTTTATAACAAAGGGTTTTAAGCGGTTTGGATCACTCTTGATCCCACTTAATATGTCGTCCTTGGTAAACCAGACTAACCGATACAAAATGTTTTCTTAATCAGCGGTCATAACAAACTTATGTTTGCGTCATCGGAATACTTTTGTCAACTAAATTTTTTTTAATACTGCAGCAACCTGGTGGACTGCTTGCTTGACTTCTTCTTCGGTGCGACTTCTTTCTTTTGGGATAATGTAGCTTTAGACGAGTATCCCTAGCTGCTCTTCAGTCCTTTTGGTAGTTATCATAGTTATTTTTTGTTGGCAATCTATGGTTCCTATGGTGCCACTTACAATCCACCCTAATTCAGTTTGCCTTAGAATCTTTCGGCCCCTATTGATTGTGCTTGATTGACTACAATTGATTAAAAAGAGGATTAGCCAGTCGCATTTTGTGAATATGAGTCCTTTCAGTGTGTCAAAGTCCACCTCGGATAGTTAATGATTAAGATTCTAAAATCTTAATTTATATCTTTTGTTTTTAAGAGTTGAAGTGTTTGGCGGCCTTCTCCAAAATGTATACAACTTGCGATCTTGTATCATTTAATGCTCCTAAGTGTGTTTTCCGTTAGATTAATGAGCATTCATCTTGCTCTTTCCAATTTTGAGATTTTTTTCAACAAGTGGAAATGCTCTAATTTGTGACATACTTTACATTGTTGTTTTCAGCAAGGTGTGAAACTAATGCTGCATTCACATGTATCCCTTGCTGTTTCCATCACTTCTAACGACTGCAAATAAAAATCTCATTTAAATAAAAATAAAAAGTACAATAGTGAATTAAAATAGTTAGTTACTATTTTAGTAATCTTGGATTTTACATCGCGCTTGCAATGTGATCCTGGCCATTCCGTATTTCTTCTCTGTGCTTGCTAAGTGGTTGATAAGTTGTGCTGTTCTATTTTGAAGGTTCGATTTTAAATCAGTCATTTTTTCTACGTTGGACAATATTTATTTTTGTTAATGAGTTGGGTGTTTAGCCAATCATGTGTTTGCGACGCACTATTGTCCAATTACTTTAAAATAAATATAAACATTGTTTGCGCAATCTGGACTGCGTTTAAAGTGCAATTTTCGTAATGTGAAGTCGAGCAAGCGCGTCTGTAGTGGATTTGTGTGTTGTTGTACTTGATGAATGGAGGAGTGTTGGTATCAAAAAACAAATTGTTGAGGGATCAACACTTTATTTAGCTCAAGGTGATCGTTTATTTTATTCCTTATTACACTTTCAAAGATTGCTTCAAAAACTAAGCAGACTAATGGGTCGGTCACTTATAACTTCATTGGGATTTTTACCTGGTTTAGCTATTGCTATAGTTTTGGATATTTTCCAGGATGAGGGAAATTAACCGAGTCTGAGATAATTATGGAAAATGCATGTAAGCAGCAAAACGCCTTTTTCCGGAAATTGTTTTAAAGCAATGTTAAGAATGGTGTCTGGACCTGGAGCTTCAAAATGGATGACTGGTATATATAAAACTTCTAACTTCTTCAGCAGATACAATACATTTTGAAAAATCGAGTTCAACATAATCAATAAAAGCTTGGATACTAGATTTTATTTCATCAGGTTCTATAACATTTGAAGGTATTTCGAACGATCGTCGATGCATGAATCTCACATTTTTCAGAGGCATAAAAATCATCAAACTATTATCTTGTGGGTTATTAGGCGGAGGCATGGAGACGTATTTTTTTTGGACATATCTTATTGTTTGCCAGTATGGTTTAGATCCTTTAACAAGATGATTTAATTTTTTTTTCATCTGCAAGTAATTATATCGTAGATTTTTTGTTTGATTACATTATTTAGAAGTTTTACTATATTTTTAAGGTAAGGATCTTGCTTCCTAATCCATTGTTTACGTCTTTTATTGCGAAGCTTAATTAACAATAAAACTTCGTCTGGTAAAATCAATTTATACTTTGGTGATGAGGTTACAGTTGGGACTGTAAAATCTGCCGCACTCTTATAAGAAGTTGTTAAGTATTCAGGAGTAGACTAAGATAAATGAAAAGCATTGAGCTTGATATAAATAATTTTTTGGTAAGTAAACCAATCTGCATTTTTGTTGGTCTGAATTGTACGTATGTTAACTGTACATAGTATAGGGAGATGATCAGAATTTAATCTCGTTTTTTATTTTAACTCGGGATACTGAAACCGTGCTGTTATATTTATTATTTTGGTAGTAGGAAATATACTGTTAAGGAAATTAAAGAGAATACGTCATCCTTTATTTGCTCTACTGCAGTTCCAGTATGTATGACGGCACTTAAAATCGCCTCCAAAAATGTAGCTATACAATTGCTAGGAGTCAACCGGGTAAAATCATGTCTCAAATTCTTGTGGTTTGAATTGGAAATGTAGCATGAGATATTAAGAGTATGGATATATTTTCAATGTGATAACTGGACTATGAGAATGTTTGATCGAGTTCTTATTAACAATAGCGACACCTCCACAAGCTAAACCAATGCAGTCGTTTCTATAAATCAGGTAGTGTGGAATATGGAAAGATAGAGCTGGCTTAAGATGTGTTTCTGTAATTAACATTATATCGATATTAAATTTGTTAAGAAAGTAATTTACCTCATGATTTTTTGTATTAACGCTCCGCGCGTTCCAGGTACAGAATTTATTATTATTATTTGCAGACATATTTTATGGCTAAAATAATTTGTATTTCTTCTTTTGGAGTTCGGCATGGTCTGAGTCCATCCATAACGCTTTTGAGAATAAGTAACAATTCATAAGCTTTGAAAGGTTTGCGTTTGCAAGCTTAAAAGTTGGGAATAGCTTGAAAGTATTTTTCCGATTAGTTTCTTGTCTGATGCAACGATATTCTGCTTGTTTTAGGCAAATCACTGAGTTAGAAGTGTGATTACCACTACAATTAGCACATTTATGTTTGATTTCTATTTATTTATTAACACATACTTAATCATCTTGATGGGTCAGGCTGCAATATCGGCATTTAGCCTTCAAATTACAGTTGCTGGTGGTGTGTGCAAACATAAAACATTTGGAATATTGTGTGAGTCTTTTTATATGGAAACTCTCAAGTGCAAGAAATATTTCCAATTCCCCGGTAATTTTTTAGATGATTTAGTGTTGTTGTATTTGGAAATGGGACCAAATATAAAGCACTGTTATTTGAATTAGTACTTTTTGGTAAAACTTTAGTTACTTTTGAAGGAGTAAACCCACTTTCTTTTATATATAACGCGACTTCCACAATTGTTTTATTTTCTTTAAGAGTATAAGTAAAGATCTTAGCATCCTGTTTCTTCAATTAAATAGTTAAAAGTTTATAATGCGATGAATCGTAAACTGATATTTTTAGACGAATTGATGAGAGCTTCATTTCAAATTTAGACATTTTCAGTTTTTTCATGATCAATCTAACTACGTCAGATTGCAGTTAACTTTAACTAATTTTACCAATTTATTTTAGATATTAGGTGCAAAAATCGCTGGAAGAACTTGCGAGACACATACAGAAGGGCTCGCCGGATTAGACCTTCTGGAAGTGCTACTGAATTTTAAAAATAAAAAATGGAAGTATTTTGAACTTTTTGCAATCTGGTGGATGACCAAAGAGAGTAAGTAACTGCTGTAGATATATACATAATATTAATAAATTTTTCGGACTGGTAACACTAAATATTTTGTAGTTGATCGAAATCAATATTACGAACATTTTCGACGGTCGTTTAGTAGTGACGATAAGAAACGAAGACGATATAGTCGCTAAATAAGTAGTAAGGCTCCTAGACATATACAGTACTCCACTGTTTTTATTAAAATTAATTAAAATTTGGTAACATGCTTAATCATATAAAACAGTTTATTAAATGATTGATGAAAGAATTTTTACTAACTCGATAAAAGTTACTTTTATTGCGAAATGCATCTTTTATTTTTATATATCTAGTGGATATAATACAATTGGCCTTTGTCTAATATAATGGTTGATATTGTTTTGCTCTTGTTGCAAGGGTCTGAATTCATCAGGAATTCGTAAGAGAATTTCGGTGGCATGAGTATCATTTAAACTTGCGAAGGTATACGCATCCACAAATGTAACAAAAGTAGCTTTAAGTTCATTTTTGTCAGTACCATGAATAATGGTACAATCATTTTGTCAGTACAATCATCGTAAATAATTGCCATGTCTTTTTTCACCTAATGACAACCCTAATGGCAACTGTGCGCATTTGATATATTTCTGTAACCGTTGTGAGCTTTATTGAACTGTTTTAGATTGGAAACGTACAAATTGGACAGTGCAAAACAAAACATTTTTAGACACAAGAAATGGCAGATGAAAACGACCTAATTATCGACCAAAGTGACTTTTGTAACCGTAGTGAACCCAAACTATAGAAACTACTGTCGCACTATTAACAACTCGCTAAATGCCACCAAAAGTAATCTCAGTGGAGTAAAATAGAGGTATTACTTGATCAAAATAACCAGGAGTTGCAAAAATTGCACTGAGGCAAAACAAATTATCTGTCAAAGCAATTTTTTTTATCAATTAAACATAATCAGGGTAAAAAGAGTATCCTTTTTGTACAAAGACTGTGTCCGAAATCCATGATAAATATTTGTGAATACAACTTTTGACATTTATTTGAAAAATATTCCACTACATTCCCAATTTTTTAACACACTGTCCGAAAAGTATAATAATTGATTAAAATATTTCCCCACCTTATATGTTTGTAAATTCACTTGTTGTGATTTATATAAAATATGAAGAAAACTACATTTAATCGTGTGCATTGTTTATTGAAGTTGTCATAGCAACGAAAAAGTTCAAATCTTTCTTATACGATTTTTGAATGGTAACTAGTCAAAAACAAATAGTGTATTTTATATGTGTTATTGAACATATCCGAGTGTGCTATGCGATTAGTTTGGCTTTTATTATAGAACATTTTGGAGTTGGTAAAAAATTATCATAGCGACTGACCGTGACAACTTAGGTTTTTTGTTTTTATCAAACCAATGTGAAAAATTTGTATGCACAAATATTTATCATGGGTTTGGGATCCAGTCCTAGTGCACTTTTTATTATTCAAACGAAACTATTTTAATAAAATCGCATTATTCAGAAATAAGCCTCAAATGACGATCCATAATGTAAACGTTCGGTTTCCAAGATGGCTGCGTTAAATTTTCGTTGAAAATAGATTAAGGTTAGTTTTAATTGTTTGATAACGTAAATTCAGACATAGTATAATAGCCTTGTATATTAGAGAATATTGACACTTCGGTAGATACTGCTGCTTGAGGCATAAGCACTGATGAACTAATAGAAAATAAAATAAATCAAACTCCAGCTTTGTTAAAATCTAAAATGAGAGTTCTATAAAATTAATACATTTGTTTATAAATTATTTCAATGATTAAAAATTATTTTTGAAAATCAAATACCAGCGTATATTGCTAAATATTCAGTATTTATATCTTAAAGTATAACCCTGCATAAATTAAGTAACAGATTTTTCTAAAGTGCTACTTATTTGCGATCACTGACCTATATATATGCATACATATATACGAGTATTCCTCAATTATCAAACTTATGATATAACGATGAATAGATAAATCATCAACTAATGTAGTTTTCAAATCATCGCTAATGAGACTTCAATAAATTATTCCTCCCATATCCGTACAGTGCACAACATTTATATACTCGTACGCACATGTATATTAAAAATGAATAAAGAAAAAAATTTCAATAACAGTAGCAACAACAGCAGCATCTCGAGCGCTCCCTTATCCAGGAAATAAATCTCATTAAAAACAATACAATCAATTTAAAATTGAAAAACTAAAAAAAAAAATTTTAAATAAATTAAATCAAAAAATCATTATCATGTTTCAAATTAAATTTTATTTTATTTCTTTATTTTAATTTCGTACGCGACCGTATGAGTGTATATGGTTATGAGGCAACACTAAAAAGACATGATATACAATTAGAATATATACAGTTCACATAAAGACTCACTTAACGTGAGTCAAACGGATAACCTAAAACCAAACTTCTTTATATAAAATAAAAATGTTTTAACCAAATTTGGTGCTGGTTGCGGAGGGGTAAAAAATGGATATAATTAATTTTTTATTCATTGCGGGTATTTTCAAGGTTATTTAAAAGTCATTTTAAATATTTATTCGGATACGAGTAAATAATATTTTTAGTGAAATATTTAACTTTACCACTGCATCGACCGTTGAATTCCAACATAATGTGTTTTGTGTGGTGAGTAGAATTGGGTGTTATGGCAACCTACACGGCCCTCCTGCTTGTGAATCCGGCTCGGATGCATCTTATTTGTTGATTATGGAGCTACTGCTGACTCACATTGAATTCAGTTTTGGCTGTCATTAAATATAACTTTAAAACTGGTTTACACGATAATGTGTCTGATTCCATGAACTTAGTTATCTTTTCGATGCATAACTGCGTCAAAGGTTTAGCCAATTTTGCGTTTAGTTATTGATAAATAAAAATTATTGTAGATTCTTTTCTGTTTGTGGGCCAGGTAACTTTCTTACAGCCTCAATCTGCGCATTTCCAGGTTTAAAAAATACTTTCTCGACACTTCAGTGAAATACTTTCACTACCACAATAGTCACCTTAAAATTTGCACTTTTCTGCTACTTCAAGTACGGTCTTGAGTTCCCTTTATTTTATCTTTAGCTAGTATTATTAAGCCATCCATATAAACATAGACCACTCTTTCCATTGACTGTAAACTAAAAATTTCATATACGAAACGTTAAAATGTAGCTGATGAATTTTAAAGCCCAAATGGACTCTTCAAAAATTCGTTTTGACCTTCTGGCGTAACGAACGCAGTATATTTAATAGATATTTACTGCAACTGGAACATGAAAAACCATTTCGCAGCTCTATGTATTCAAGATCCTAGCATCTTGCAGTCTATCTATTTTATCTTCCATCAAAGGCTTAGGGTACAAGTCCTTTGCTATTTTCTTGCTCACTTTACGGTAGCTTAGGGTGGTGTAATAGTGACTCAGTAGGGTAGGCAATGGCTTATGATAGCAACTCGTTGTGTCTCATTCTCCATTGTTGCAACTCTGTAAAGTCCGCAAATTGTATGTAATATACCTCAAAGCGGTACCACCCGGGCAATGACTAAGGTCAATGACTAAAGTCGGTTAATTATTAGATGCGAGTTATAGCACTATATAATTTAAAGCCAGGTTAAGGTGTTATGCGACCCGTGCTAATGATCAACCCTTTCAAATAGCCAGCGACCTCCAGATGTATTTAGCCATATCCTTGCATTGCAGATCTCTACAAAGATGGACGTTCTTTTTTCCGCTACTCGTAGGACATAAATGAATCCAAAAATCATAATAAAGAGTCCGGCACTCTTAAAAAATCAGTAAAGCAGAAAGTAGAGAATCAGATCTCTATCAGATCTCAGGAAAATGGACATATGCACCGATAAGGCAGGTTCCTCCAAACCAACCTATAATGCTGTGTAGAAAAGCATGTGAAAAGGATGTATAAGGACAGAGCCACACTAGAGTGGGCTATCAAAACCATAGAACCTAAGCCAGGAGATTCATCCGAGAGCCCCGTGTCCAAAAGACAGAGATTGATGGAAGAATCTCCAAAGGCCGCAAAGAAGGGAAAGTTGCAGGCAACTGCAACTACGTTTTTTAGTGAGGTTGTCTTTTAGTGAGGATCCGATGGTTGTAGCTGTAATTGATAGAGCCAAGGAGGATATTAGCAACACTTTCGCTGATTGGAGGAAGGCTCTAGCCTTCTCCTTCCTGAAAAATTTGCAGGAGGACCCTTAGACCGCGTAGGCTAAGACAGGTGGCTTAATTAGCTATACTTTATTAGCGCAGTATGCTAAAATATATAAAAAGGATGGGGCCACTAAGTTAGGAGCACCAGACTGTACTTTAGATAAGCAGCCTCAAACTAAAGTAACAAATGATACAAACCTTATAAATGTGTTATCCGGATCAATGGATGAACTCTGTAATATTTCTACGGCTTTGGATTCAGAAGGATTTCACATCACCTTTGTGGAGGTTGGTATTTAAGCAACAAGATGTCTAAGCTTAAAATCAATCTACACCACTGTTCAGCAGTGTCAACAGCTCTAATGCTCAAAGTAATAAAAGATGACATTGATGTTGTCTTGGTTTAAGAACCATGGATCAATGAGGATCGCGTTCTTGGACTTAGGGCTGTAAACTTTAAATTAATGTTTGTGCAGGTTGAAGGTAGGATTCGATCGTGTGTTCTTGCAAAAAACAAACTAAAGATTTTTCTGCTTGCCAATTATAGCGATGCAGATGTGGTAGTAGACAGCATTGAGGTTATTAATCATCACCACAATTGTAAAACTCCAACCTTTAGAAATAGAGGAGAACCGACTAGGATACGTAATTCCTTACCAGGGTTGATCCCTAAATCTCCTGAATCAACACAGGAATTGGATGCCTTGCTCGACAGTGTGTCCAATGCCTGCAATGAAGCTATTTGAGGATTGCGTCCTATTAGTAAGCCTAAGTGCAAACCTCGTCTACCATGGCGGTCGAAGGAACTCCAAGTAATTCGGCTAGAATGCAGAAAGCTCTTCAAAATTGCGAAGATATCAAAGGCTGGCGTGGACTGGGACTCCTATAAGAAAATCCTTAAATCATATAAATACGAATTAAAGAGTACCTAAAGCAAAGCTTGGAGACTATTCTGTGATAACATCATTTGACAGCTAGGCTGCTTAACATTATATATACTTGTCCTGCCATTCCAAGTTTTCTACAACGAGCACCAAAATCTCTGAAGCACCTACTGGAAACACATTTCCCGGGATGTTCCGAATCTCCGACTGTTCTACCTTAAACCAATAGGGCTACTGGTTTGGCTAGAAAAATTGTCAACAGGAGAAACATCTTGTTGTCAGTAAACAGTTTTAACCTTTTAAGTTAGCAGATCCAGATGGCATTATTAATGATTAATGATAACTTAATGATTCCCTGGCATGAGGTGATTTTTAAAATTAGCCTGTATTTTTTTCAATTCCAAACAAATAAACTGAAGTTAACGTTATTTGTATGCCTAAGGCGCGAAAACGCTCTCACTTAAACCCAAAAGGCCTTAATCCTATTAGTTTATCCTTGTCCTTCTTAAAAACTCTAGGGAGATAGATAAAAGCTTATGTTAGAGGCTTAATAGAAGGAGCGTTTAAGAATGTCAAACCAGAGGCAATGATGCAGGCTCCTTCAGATTTGGGGCTGGATGTGGCATTTGGATACTGGATTCATCAAATGCTCAGGAGCAGGGTTATTTTGGCTAATATTAATTAGGCATCCATCCGGAAATTTGTAAGTAGAGGTACACCGCAAGGTAGGCATAAATAACTTGTTATTGAACCGAGACGGGTCTGGTTTTAAAGTGTTCGCTTATATCAATTATATAACCAAGTAATATTCATGCAACGGCGGAATATTAGCATATTTGCGGGTGTCATTACTAAACATTATCTGATTTGTAAGCATGCGAGTGAACTGAGTGTTCTCTCTCATGATTACTGTAAAAGTTGTGGGGATGACGGGGAGTAGGCAACTATACTACATCTGTTCTTTGATGTATCGTTCTTGCTCGCCAATACCTGGTTATCAAAAATCACCGCTAGAAGTAAAATGAAATGGTTTGAAACTTTTGATTTTTGACATTCAAAAGACCTTTGACCCATTAATCTTGGACTTAATCAATAGGAGACCAAATAATATTTGGTCAATAGTTTTTAAAGGCTTTGTATAGAGATAATTTAGAAAGGTTTCAAAATTTTCTTCTTGAATTTCAATTGGGATAATTGGATTTTGATTATTAGTGTTGTTAGGTTTGCTTAGATTATATAGATGCTTAGTTTGAGCATCTGCAATATAATCTTTATTTTAAGGAATATAGATATAAGGTTAGTGCGAGATGATTGTCATAGGTAGTATATTTTTACTGCGTTTAATTTAGACATGTCACGCTGCTGAATCACAGACTTCTTGCTGTGTACAAAGCATCCATCATTATTGCTATTTTCGCTTTATAAGATGGATGTGCAAGAACTGTGAATTTTAGTACTTTGCCAGTATAACTATATCGAATACTTATATGGGATATTACTGATCTTCTTTTTTTTGCTTTAAAGAAATCATTAAGTAAGCTTTGATCCAATGCAGCATTTGAGAGGAAACGTATGTAGAAGTTAACCATATACTTAGTATTTTCTTAAGATGATTGACTACTGGGCGCTCAAACATTTGAGTTATTTCGACTCTGCCTTTAATGAATAAAATGCCTTTTGTACATTAACGGAATATCCAAGAGATTTAATTTTGAAGTAAACTAATATACAATTTAATCCCATTTATCTTTGAAAAGATTGTGTTCCATTTTTAAGGCCACAAGTCATTTTATAAGTGAACATATGGGAGTTTCAATAGCAATTTTTGGAATATCTGATGGTTGGCCTCTAAATAAATGTTAAAAAATTGTGTCAACGCTCAAGTGGAAACGAAAAATTTTGAAAATGTGGAACTAAGAAACGATCTAGAATAGTATTATGGTTTAGATTCCAGTAGTCTTTACATGCACAATTTTCAAACACAATTTTTTTTTTAAAACCAAGTTCTTACGGCTTGACTACGGACTGTTACTTGGTTTACAAATACTTTAAGCCATTTTAAAATAAATGCTGAGTAAGTGGATCCAACTGAGATTAAGGTAGTCTATGAATTGCAAATTCTTAAATTCCCACTTTTAAATCCTGCGTAATCTCAAATCTAAATTTAGAACTTCAGTATATGAATGATTGTAGCCGCAAATGATCTAAAGGTCTTTGGAAGTTTTTGCTAATTTTATAGGTATGTCCAAAACATCTGCTGCAGAAACTACCAAAGGAATTGGTATAGCGAAATTTTTTTTAGCCGAATTCAAATACAAAATGGAAAGAATGAGTATTTTACTCGTTATCAATTGTCGTCAGATGCGTCCGAAATTTAAAATATTTTATTGTTTGTTTATTTTCAAAAGCTCTTCAAAAAATCTACACAACTGCAAACAATGACCCGCTTTGTTTTGATACTTAAAATTATACATGCATTTATCGTATTTTGAATTGATTCTGGATTGGGAACAAGTGTCTTTTTTACTTTGACCACGCGATTGTGAGAAAGTTGTTGCTTCGGAATCCTTTGGAATCCTTCGGAAATGTTTTGTTCAAATTTGGAACTCTGCGGAAAACCATTTCACATTTGGTGTAGTTGAAAACAAAATCGAATTGGAACTGAAGTTGCGTGCGTGTTAACTGCACCTAATTAATATTTCCTCTTTGAAAACAGTGAAAACCCACGTTAGCCTTCAACAATATAAGATTTTGATTAAAAAATGGTTGTAAAGGTTTAAATTCAACTAAGCTAACTATTCCAACTTCTGCACCCGACGCTTCGCTATGCTTTGAGTAGGATTTACAAAATTAAAGTATAAACAAATCCCGTTATTAGTGTCCTCAATCTCTCCTTTATTATTGTCTCCAATTTTAAAATATTAAAAAAAACTAAATTGAATTATGGATAGATTGGCGAAATGGGCATTTCTAATAAAGAACTGGGAGAAAGGGGACGGGAGCAATTATATGGAGACATCTCACCAAAAAATAACTAGTGTTAATTAGGGTTTCCCGTTTTACCGAGTAAAAATCGGTTTTCGGTAATTCAAACAATAGAAAAACCGGTAAAAACGGTATTTACCGATTATTTAATAGAATATTACAATTTTAAATATATAATCCAATAGTTGTGATCTAAATATAGTACAGAAACTGCCAACGATTAAAAATATTCGCTCGCTATCAATGGAAGCAGGCTTAACAGTTTCCAGTGCGTTAGGTAATTTGCCTAAATTCTTGTTTCTGTTACCGTATCTTGAAATATCGCAAATTCCTTTTGCAGTAAATTCAATTAGGTTAGTTCAGGCTAGGATAGCAATAATAATAAAGCTAAACTTAGTCCTTCAGATAATGTTTGTTTTTTTCCTTTGAGTCATTTAGACTAGTTTCAGGTCATTATTAGATGGAGAATCTTCCATTGATGAGATGTGATTGTGGAATAAACAAGATGGCGATAATAAAAATACACCGTCAAGAATTTACATCATGCAAAATTTATCTCCGTTGCAATCAAAGCTGCACAAAGAAACAAAACAAATAAACCCGCAATTTAAATTGCACTCTCTGTGGATTAAAAATGAGACAATCATGCGGCGTAAAGATGATGCTTCGGATGTTTTATGAATGGATAAATGGGAGGTTCTTCCAATTAACCAGTACATGGTTCTATATTTTAACTGATGCTCTTCTGTTTTATTTTTCACTTATACTTTCCACTTTAACTTGGCATCAAGGTTCATACCAAGGTATTTTGCATGATTTGCATGTGGTACAGGAAAATTATTGAGAGTCACAGGTAGTGATTCTATTGACCTATTAGTGAAGTTAATGTGAGTAGACTTTGATTCATTCACTTTAATTATTCACTTAGTTAGCCAATCTTGTATATTATTTATGGCTATTTGTAGTTGGAATGTGTCTTCATCGATTGTGTCACCAACAGCTAAAATTGCAGTATCATCGGCAAACGTGGCGGTAGTTGTATTGCTCTTCTGTGGTAAGTCGCTTGTAAACAGTACAAAAAAGAGTGGCCCTAAGACACTTCCTTGCGGGACTCCTGCTTTAGTTTTTTTTATGCTGGAGTAAATTCCTTCCTGTTTAACTCTAAAGTATTTTCTTTTTAGATATGACTTTAGCAGTTCGCAATACTCAAATGGCCGAGTTTTCTCCAATTTAAATATTAAACCATCTAGCCAGACCTTGTCAAATGCCTGTACATTTCTGTTTCCAGAAATATGGCTGAACAAATTTTTTTTTCTCTAAGGATTTTTCTATTAAATCTGTTATTCTATAGACTTGATCGATTGTGGAGTGTTTCTCTCTAAATCCAAACTGATAGAATGGAAGAGCTTCTGATTTTATAATTTATGGTTTAATTCGTTTTAATAATAGTCTCTCAAACAGTTTTGACATGATGAAAAGAAGTCATATTGGCCTGTACGAGGTTAATTCACTTGGTGGCTTACCTGGTTTAGGTATCATTATCATCTCCGCTAATTTCCAAGATAGAAGGACACAACGGAATCTGAAGGAAGCATTAATCATGTCTGATATTTTTTTAATAGCTTTATTAGGTAGTTGTTTCATCTAGCTGCTTAAAAAAGTGTGAATAAGCATTCTCTTTGATGTTGTATCTAGATGTGCAATATATGGCGGCTACCACTATACTTTGTGGTTGCTGGTATTAATGCTAACGCTTGTATTTTATCACTTTCATGTTTTAGTTGTAGATCGTATTTAATATCCTTTTTTAAAATCACGCCTCTGCCCCTCGTGCATTATTATTAGGATGTACTGCTGAGTGAACTTCGTACCCACGGAGTTTTATATGACTCTGAGTAGTAAGGAACTAAGTATATTAAGAATATCTTGTAGTGTTTTATTAGTTTGGTTATTATTTGAATCATTAACTGAAGCAGAACTATGTTGCCTTCTCGAACTTCCAATAGTGAGTGCATCAGCATATGTCACATATAGATTAGTTCTTGATAATTTGTTAATGATTGGTGTGTCCTTAACTTTCTGGATTTTCTTGTTGAGGCTGAGTTTATTTCTGGCCTGGTACTTATTGAAGTTTCCCATGTTTTGTTGTGAATTTTGTACAGTTCTTTTATAACAATGCAACCTCTGTAGTTGGCTGGATGTGCTTCCCTACAGTTTGCACATTTTGCTAGGGTGTCTTTTTGTTTCATACATTCAGCCGTACGGTGTTTTCCTATACATTTCACGCATCTAGGCTCCTTATTACAAAAGTTCTGCGTATGTCCGTATACTTAGCACTTTCATATGGAGTATTTCGCTGATTGCATACATATTTTTAATGTCTTCTGTTCTTTCAAAAGATAGCATATATAATGGAAGCGGTGTTTTGTCACCTCTTTTTAGCAATTGTGTAACTTCTTTTATTTTATATTGTTTCTTCAAAAGATAGTCTTTTATTTATTCTGGTTTACATGAAGCGTGTAGTTTCTCAACAATGACGTTGGTTTGTCTTGTCAGCTTATCTTCGTTGAAATACCATGTTGTTTTGATTTCATAAAGAGATCCTGTTAACTTTCTATAGCTATCACAGTCTGGGGCATTTATTTTGATATCACCACTATTTAAAACTGTAGCTTAAAATTATATCCGATTGTTGTTCACGATATTTCTAATACTATGATATTATAACTGGAGGTGGCCGAGGCACTTTTGTCTCCAGTTGTACATTCTTGCTTCCGGTTGACAGTTCTTTACTTGATCGTTCCTGTTCCGATGAAATCTGAGTTTTTGCCTCCTGTAGTACATTCCTACTTCTGGTTGGAAGCTGCTAAATTGATTGTTTCCGTTCGGGTGAAACCTGTGGTGATTTACTCATCTTGAGTTCCTTATTTTTTTTTGTTACAGTTCAGAGTCCATCCCTTTTCTCTGATCAGCTCTTCCTCGTCTGTTTCATATATAACCTTTATATGATCATTGTTATCGTGCTTTTCTTGCAGCATAAAGGTTTCTTTCTCAGATATTACTGCATTTAGAGCAATTTTTAACTCTTTGTTTTCCCGCTGTAAGTTTTCGAGATCTTTGTTTAGATTTAACGTTAACTTTTCTATTTCGTAAATATTATTGCGCAGTTCTGCGTTATCCCTTTCCAAGATGTTCACTAATGGTGGTGGTGATCTACCTACTCTGGGTGTTTGTCCAAATGGGCTGAGTTTCCTAAGAGGGCTTGTAAACAATGATTGGTTCACCCTAGAATCCGTTGAGCCATTAGATGGTGGATTTACCAGTTGCTTAGCTGGGTTACCACCTGGGTTATCACCATCATCTTAATGATCATATAAAGGCAGCGGCACTTTTTATTGATATTAGCATTCGACACTGTTAATCATGGTATTTTGTTATCTAAACTGTACCATATAGGTGTTAGAGGTACAGCACTGAATTTGTTTCTAACTTACCGGTTCAACAATCGAAAACAAAGAATGCGCATGAATTATGTTTTAAATAGTGTGGATGTGGGCGATCCACAAGGGACTGTCTTCAATCTGCATGGAAATCGGTACCGGTTGAAACTGGATATTTTACAACTGGATTTGACGAAACAGGATACTTCAAAACTGGATATTTTAAAACGAGATAAGGTACAAAACAAGATATGGTACAAAACTGGATATTTCAAAACTATATTTTGACATGTGATTTAAACTTAAAATGATTTTATAGAAAAGTTCTGGATTATGGCCAATTAGGAAGGAATTCGGCGAGTTTTTAACCGATTATGATGAAATTCGATACGTAGGATGAAAATGTAATTTTAAAATGATTTTTTCAAGTCAATGATTATTTTAATAAGATGAGCGTTCCCAAAAAAATCATTTTTAAATCCCATTTTCATCTTACGTATCGAATTTCATCAAAATAGGTTAAGAACTCGCCGAGTTCCTCCCTAATTGGCCATATTCCAGAACTTTTCTATAAAATCATTTTAAGTTTAAATCACATGTCGAAATATCCAGTTTTAAAATGTCCAGTTCTGAGCTTTGGGCTCTGCACAAATCTGGTTAAGGAAAACAAAATTTTATTTGGCCAAGAAATTAATCGGCGGTCAAAATATTAACATCTTACACAGTGCCTCGACATCGTTATCTTACGGGAGCAATATATCCCTTAAATTTGTAACATATTAACATCTACCATCAAAATCGCAGAGTTCAAGACTCATCAAGATTTTATTGAATGGTATCTGCTAATCTCAAAAATCTGCTCACCATAAAATTATAACCACGCAATTTTGTTTAACAATCCAGCAACACCTTTAATTCTTTCTGAATTAAACTGAATTTTCCACAGAAGAATTTTTACAATTTTTTATAAACCCCAGTTGGACAAATGAGCAAACTAAACGAATAATATGCCAATGACTCTTCGGAAAATTGACAGATGCGGTTTAACGTCGTTGGTTTGATGTACTATTTTTAAAAAATGTTCACTAAACTTTTTATTTCAGTGCAGTATTCATGAAATTTGCATATGAATATTTTACCGGTTTTCAAGTATTTTTACCGGTAATCGGTATTTAAAAAAAATACCTATATTACCGGGTTTTTACGATAGTAAAAACCGACCGAGAAACCTTCGTGTTAATAGGAAATGATATAATTTGGTCAATAAAAGAATAAGAAGCACTGCTATTATAGTGGTTGAATAACAATAACTAGGTGCAACAGTGTTAAATACGTTAAATACGAATAAATCAATTTTTTTTAGAAGATTTACTCTTGATAGCAGATGGAAGGTAGATAAATAAGATCATAATTTTTTTTACGCAAAATTTTTAAAGATAACCTTCAAATAACCTTGAACATACTACACCAACATAATTTTAACTGAAAACCTCCTTCTACCCCTTTTACTTAAAACAGCTGGTTCTCAGGATTTTCGGTAGTCTCATTTTTAGTGATTCACCCTGTAAATATAAGTGCGCGCAGAGAAAACAATTAAGATGCTGATGAGAGAAATAAAAAAAAATATATACAAATACGAATAATAAAATAAAAAAGTAAAAAGTGTAAAGTGTAAACACATAAAGTAGAGCTCCATCAGGTTCTTAACCTTTTTATTTTTTGCCTCTTCTTGACGTCGAAGAAAAAAAGCTTTTGTTCATAATTTTCATTTTCAAAAGGTTCTTTAGTCTTTTGTATTATATATTTACTCCTCATCAATTGGTGACGAAGATTATCGTATTTTCTACTTCTTATACACAACACAATCCAATGTATGTATATACACAATTTATATAATATTATTATTATTTAACTTATTTACATCTTCTTCTTCTTTTTCTTCAGCGTCAGCTTCTTTAAGTTGAAGTAGTGTCTGTTCGCGCTCGCATCTTATTAATCTGTTTATGTTTTTTTTTATTTATTTTTACGACATTACTCTCCAATTATTACAGTTAAAGAAAAATTAACAATCACAAAGAAAAGATTTATCTTCGTATTATCATTTTTTTTTTTTGGTAAACTTATTTTTGGGTATAGCAGCGTAACAAAGGTAGTTCTAGAACCGGTATTATCGTAAATTTGTAACAGATTTAGTTCGTCCAACACCTGAACAATCAAAAAAAAAAATGTTTTAAAATTGCCTATAAAAAACGAAGAAATTGACAAATCTGATCGATCATCTATCGTTGGGTTCTCTTGTATATAGGTATATTTCAATTTTCTACTCGAATGCACACTCGAACAATTAATTTAGTTATATGTCTTTTATAGTTAATTTTAAGTTTTAGATTACTGTTTTTGATTATTTAAATCATTGTCATTCGATATAGAATTGTTGAGATTCATGATACGAAAATTGAAAGATTAGAATATTTAGAAATTTAAATAAATTAAGATGAATCGGTTTTACCTGTTATGTTTTGTTATAGGATCATTCCATATGAAATCGTACATAAAAATGGGATTTTGGAAGTTGATGTCTCAAAAATTGTTCAAACTATATTTATTCGATTTATAAGTAAAAAAAAAAAAATTTTTGTGGAAGAAAATTTTTTTCTTCTCTCTCTCTCGAGTTACACTCTCTTAAAGTTTTCACTTTTTCAACGAGTTTTGGGTACATGTATTACATTTTTGATGATATTTTCGGAACGGTTTGGCCGATTTTAGGTTTCTTGACGGTTTTTTAAAGCTTCAAAACTATATAAAATTACAAAATTATTAGCTTTTGAAAAGTTTTAATTTTTAAAGTTACGTGATCCTTTGAAACTGTATTTTTTTTACTTCAATAACAAAAAAAGTATTTTTTTTAAATTTTTTTAATTACCGTTAAATCACTTGTTAATAGAAACACTTTATTTTGTGAAAAAATCAGCTTGGCACTAGAACAAAAATGTTGAAATACAGGCCTTTGAAATCAATAGTTTATATTTCTTCCTACTCAAATTGTCTTTAAACTATGTTAAGTGTGTAAACATTAATACATTTTAGTAAACTATAATACAAATATTTGAAATTTTTAATATTGCTTTCAAATTTTTCATATTGGTTTGATAAAAACAAAAAAACTTAAGTTGTCACGATCAGTCGCTTTGATAATTGTTTACCTACATCAAACTGTTCTATAATAAAAGTCGAACTAATCGCATAGCATACTCGGATATGTTCAATAACACATATAAAATACACTACTTGTTTTTGACTTAGTACTTTTCAGAAATCGTATAAGAAACATTTGAACTTTTTCGTTGCTATGACAACTTCAATAAACAAAGCACACGATTAAATGTAGTTTTCTTCATAGTTTATATAAATCACAACAAGTGAATTTACAAACATATAAGGCGGGGAAATATTTCAATCAATTATTATACTTTTTGGACCGTGTATTAAAAAATTGCGACTGTAGTGGAATATTTTTCAAATAAATGTCAAAAGTTGTATTCACAAATATTTATCATGGGTTTCGGACACAGTATTTGTACAAAAAGGGTAATCTTTTTACCCCGATTATGTTTAATTGATAAAAAAATTGCTTTGACAGATAATTTGTTTTGCCTCAGTGCAATTTTTGCAACTTCTGGTTATTTTGATCAAGTAATACCTCTATTTTACTCCACTGAGATTACTATCGGTGACATTTAGCGAGTTGTTAATAGTACGACAGTAGTTTCTATAGTTTGGGTTCACTACGGTTACAAAAGTCACTTTGGTCGATAATTAGATCGTTTTCATCTGCCATTTCTTGTGTCCAAAAATGTTTTGTTTTGCACTGTCCAATTTGTACATTTCCAATCTAAAACAGTTCAATAAAGCTCACAACGGTTACAGAAATATATCAAATGCGCACAGTTGCCATTAGGGTTGTCATTAGGTGAAAAAAGACATGGTAATTATTTACGATGATTGTACTGACTGAATAATGGTACTGACAAAAATGAACTTAAAGCTACTTTTGTTACATTTGTGGATGCGTATACCTTCGCAAGTTTAAATGATACTCATGCCGCCAAAATTCTCTTACGAATTCCTGATGAATTCAGACCCTTGCAACCATAGCAAAACAATGTCAACCATTGTATTAGACAAAGGCCAATTGTATTGTATCCACTAGATATATAAAAATAAAAGATGCATTTCGCAATAAAAGTAACTTTTATCGAGTTAGTAAAAATTCTTTCATCAATCATTTAATAAACTGTTTTATATGATTAAGCATGTTACCAAATTCTAATTAATTTTAATAAAAACAGTGGAGTACTGTAAATGTCTAGGAGCCTTACTACTTATTTAGCGACTATATCGTCTTCGTTTCTTATCGTCACTACTGAACGACCGACGAAAATGTTCGTAATATTGGTTTCGATCAACTACAAAATATTTAGTATACAAGTGTTACCAGTCCGAAAAATTTATTAATATTATGTATATATCTACAGCAGTTACTTACTCTCTTTGGTCATCCACCAGATTGCAAAAAGTTCAAAATACTTCCATTTTTTATTTTTAAAATTCAGTAGCACTTCCAGAAGGTCTAATCCGGCGAGCCCTTCTGTATGTGTCTCGCAAGTTCTTCCAGCGATTTTTGCACCTAATATCTAAAATAAATTGGTAAAATTAGTTAAAGTTAACTGCAATCTGACGTAGTTAGATTGATCATGAAAAAACTGAAAATGTCGAAATTTGAAATGAAGCTCTCATCAATTCGTCTAAAAATATCAGTTTACGATATATTTCGTCCCATTTCCAAATTTCTTTATATTTCGTCCCATTTCCAAATACAACAACACTAAATCATCTAAAAAATTACTGGGGAATTGGACATATTTCTTGCACTTGAGAGTTTCCATATAAAAAGACTCACACAATATTCCAAATGTTTTATGTTTGCACACACCACCAGCAACTGTAATATGAAGGCTAAATGCCGATATTGCAGCCTGACACATCAAGATGATTAAGTATGTGTTAATAAATAAATAGAAATCAAACATAAATGTGCTAATTGTAGTGGTAATCACACTTCTAACTCAGTAATTTGCCTAAAACAAGCAGAATATCGTTGCATCAGACAAGAAACTAATCGGAAAAATACTTTCAAGCCATTCCCAACTTTTAAGCTTGCAAACGCAAACCTTTCAAAGCTTATGAATTGTTACTTATTCTCAAAAGCGTTATGGATGGACTCAGACCATGCCGAACTCCAAAAGAAGAAATACAAATTATTTTAGCCATAAAATATGTCTGCAAATAATAATAATAAATTCTGTACTTGGAACGCGCGGAGCGTTAATACAAAAAATCATGAGGTAAATTACTTTCTTAACAAATTTAATATAAATATAATATTAATTACAGAAACACATCTTAAACCAGCTCTATCTTTTCATATTCCACACTACCTGATTTATAGAAACGACTGCATCGGTTTAGCTTGTGGAGGTGTTGCTATTGTTAATAAGAACTCGATCAAACATTCTCATAGTCCAGTTATCACATTGAAAATATATCCATACTCTTAATATCTCATGCTACATTTCCAATTCAAACCACAAGAATTTGAGACATGATTTTACCCGGTTGACTTCTAGCAATTGTATAGCTACATTTTTGGAGGCGATTTTAAGTGCCGTCATACATACTGGAACTGCAGTAGAGCAAATAAAGGATGACGTATTCTCTTTAATTTCCTTAACAGTATATTTCCTACTACCAAAATAATAAATATAACAGCACGGTTTCAGTATCCCGAGTTAAAATAAAAAACGAGATTAAATTCTGATCATCTCCCTATACTATGTACAGTTTAGTAAACTGTACATAGCTATGAAATCATCAAGCTATGTATTGCAAACAGAACATATATTTGTGCAGCAATCATAATTTTCATCATTGCACATTACATATTTTAAAACTTCTTTGGTATCGCTCGGTTGCACTAAATTGGAGACAGCTGAGTACATTAAATTTGGATTTTGATGTGTAATGCATACACACATTGAATGTGTCCCTGAAGCTCCTGATAAATCGCGTTCTCTTGATCGTTCCATTGCAAATTTTGAAAATCCGACACGACCATCTTCATTTTGTTAATTGTATTTATGGTATGCTTCCTTTAGGTTAAGCAACATAAACCTCTTAGTGTTTTTCAATTTTATTGCGACTTCACGGACGCTCACTGTATCTGTCATGCCCGCCAATATTCGGCTTATTTCGTTGTCGTAATATTATTCCAAAATTCTACCTTTTACATCGTCTGATATTGGATTACCCTTAATAGAATCTGAGTAACTATATAACGGCATTTGGTAGCAACTAGCTGTTTCACTTGCCTGCTTGTGTATCTACTTACTCCAAATTCTTCTTCTATACGCTTTTCACTCCAACTAACTGGCAATGTGGTTAGCAAGTACATTTTTTGATTTTGTTTCGTTTCCTTTTTGAATGCTTCTTTTAAATTGAAAATCCAGGAATCCTATTCATTTTTAATAAAACTGATGCCAGAGGAACCTGGGATGCTTGAATCTAGAATTTGATTTGCTATACTCAAGTTAAAGATCTGTATTTTTTTCTCTTGATATGTTTTGCACCCCAATTTTGTTTTATTTAATGGGCTTAATCCACATGCTCCTATAACTTGGTTAGCCTGCAGTATAGTTTCATTTTCCTCAATTTGAATCATGTCAACTGATTCCATTTCTTTTTCTTTTGGTGTGGTGTGACTGCTAGTTGTATCTGAAACTTCTTCGGTTACTCTCAATATTTGTATGCAACATGCACCACAAATATAATTTTCTGTGTTCAGTTGTTGAAGGTTGCAGATATAACACGTTCAGTTACTTTACGAATCTGTAGATTCTTACGTGGATGCGGAGTAAAAAAAAAACATATATATAGGATATATGGGTTACAGCATAATTTAAACGTTATTTTTGTAAAATTTATGGAGAATTTACAAAATTAATGACAAATCACTATTATACTACTTTATATTAATTTTAGGTAACATTTTAATTAGCATAATCTAACTTAATATTAAAATATCAATAAAAGATATGATTTTCATAGGTCTCAAAAGTTATATATTTAGAAAATTCCGAAAACAGAAAAGTTTCAGTACGGAAGGATATAAAATTTTGATTTCAAAGGCCTGTATTTCAACATTTTTGTTCTAGTGCCAAGCTGACTTTTTCACAGAATTAAGTGTTATTATTAACAAGTGATTTAACGGTAATTAAAAAAATTAGAAAAAAATACTTTTTTTGTTATTGAGGTAATAAGAAATACAGATTCAAAGGATCACGTAACTTTTAAAATTAAAACTTTTTAAAAACTAATAATTTTATAATTTTATATAGTTTTGAAGCTTTAAAAAACCGTCAAGAAACCTAAAATCGGCCGAACCGTTCCGAAAATATAATCAAAAATGTAATACATATACCCAAAACTCGTTGAAAAAGTGAAAACTTTAAGAGAGAGAGAGAGAGAGAAGAAAAAAAATTTTCTTCTACAAAAATTTTTTTTTTTTACTTATAAATCGAATAAATATAGTTCGAACAATTTTTGAGACATCGAGTGCAACTCATGTACGATTCCATATGGAATGATCCTATAGTATTATCTTTAATACGTCTATTTAACTTTTGAGGTTAGAATGAACCTTAATAAAAATTGTATTACATTGGAATAAGTAAACTTTTTGCAATTACTTTTTGTAATTGTAAATAATATCTTTTATGTGACCTTTTACTCCATTTGGCTTCAGGGCCGTCAGCGACAGTTGAATATTTGGATTGCATGGTTGATACTATCACAAACGCTTGTAATCGATGCTTTAATTTTACTTACCCTACGGTAAACTTAAGATTGAAACAAAAACTGGGTAATTCAAAGTTCAGTGTGGTAGCCAACCTTAAATAAGGTTTATAGAACTAAAGAGTCTCAGTCGGCGACTTGTATAAGAAAGACCTGAGACTGAACAGTAGGGAATTGGGGAGGATACAAAGTTATTCTTGTGGACTCTTTTGTGAGAACGTGGTGGAAGTCTCACAGACTTTTATCTTAGGAAGATTCTCTCCACCAATCCTACGAGTATAAGTCATTGGCAAGTTCCAGTGAGGAATCTTTAAACTTCTTACTTTGAGTGATTGCATACTTTGAAAACGTGGTGATTATGCGCTCTGCTAGATACCTCACAATTAAGGAGGTATTGTCCAATGCACTCCCAATTATTGCAGTGTGGAACAAGTGTATACTGGGAATCAACCCATATAAGACAGTACTAATATTCTTCAAAAATACAGCTAAATGTTGTAGCTAAAGGTGTTTCAGAAAACTGTTTCCACATTGAAAATAAAGAAGGGTTTTCCTAGGATCATTCTACAAACATACTTACGATCAGTGAAAAATAATTGAAAAAGAAAAGCCACCAAGTTAACAAGGAAGATCAATTGGGAAACCTTCGCACTGTTAATTGAGGAAAATTGATCAGCAAGTCCCAATAAAACACCAAACAAAACTTGAAAGAGAAGTGGAGCTGCTCATAAACAAAATTTAGATCGTATATTGGAAAAACACTCCTTCGGTCAAAACTAAACCTCACAATAATGAAACATATACACATAAAATAAGAAGAACGGTCAGAGAAATAACGAAAGCTCGTAAAATCTGACATGGAAATCGAGCACCATAGAGTAAAACTATTTTCAATTAGCTCAAAAACAAATTGCAGAAGTTAATACAAGAAACCAAAACGTCAACAAATATTTAACAAGTCTTTCTGGCCACAAAGAAAGTGATTACTCTTTGTGGAAAGCTACAAAAGGACTGAAAAAACAAATGTCACCAATCAAAAAGCAGATGGTGCTGGTGCCAAAAGCCTCAAAGATAAAATTGATTTTTTGCTGAAAATTTGAAACGTTTTAACCTTTCACTAGACAAACCGCAGATGAAAGTACCTTTCTAATGCAAAAAAAGGCGAGCTAGAAATACAACCAGTTACAATGAAAAAACTCAAAAATGAAATCAAACATAACCTAAAGGAAAAAAAGCTCCTGGGTACGATGTGATCTTATTACAGGAAAAGTTATTAAAAAGTTGCCAGAAAAATGTCTTAAGAAGTTAAATGTCTTAAGAAAAAAGTTTCTCAGCAGTGGAAAATAGCAGAAGTTATTATGATACCCAAGCCTAATACGCCACCTAATGATAAAACGTCATACAGTCGTAAATTTGTATTACCATCATTGTCCAAACTCTCCGAAAAATTACTCCTCAAAAGGATGAAACCTGTGATTGAAGAAAGACACCTGTTATAATCTCACCAATTTAGTTTCAGAGAGAAACACTTTACCATAGAGCAGGAACAAGACGCTTGAAAATAAAAAGGTAAATTCTGGAGTTTTTCTTGACGTTGTACAAGCATTTGATCCAGTCCGGCATCAAGGACTACAGCGCAACTTCCCTAAGCAGTACTATGAGATACTAAAATCATACAATGGAGGGAGATATTCCAGAGTGGAATATAAAGAAGAGTTCTCTTGACTCAAGAGAATTTAAGCAAGAGTACCACAAGAGAGCCTGCTGGGATTAGTCTTGTTTTTGCTTTTTACGAATGACATACCTATTACTGGAGAAACAATTATGCAACCTTTCCAGATGATTAAGCAATTTTGGCGGTTGGAAGTGCAATCAAAAAGACAATCAGCAAATTAAAGAGCACCGTGAATGAGATTGTTCTCTGAACAAAAAATGGAGAATAATATTAAATGATCTAAAATCAGTTCACACCACCTTCACCTATATAAAACTTGATCACCTACCTATTTACATAAATAAGCAGGAAATACCACCTGCGAGCACGGTAAAAACCTAGGTATGACGCTCGGCGCCAAGTGAAAATGGACAGAGCATGTCAAGAAAAAAGGCAATAACTGGACATAAAATTCAGAAAAATGTATTGGCTCATTGGAAAAAATAACGAGCTTACCATTCACAATAAGCTGCTTTTATACATACAAATACATAAGTCTGAGTGGACGTATGGCATTCAGTTTTGAGGAGGCACAAAGTAAACTAACGTTAAGATTATACAAACGTTCCAGAAAAAAGTGAAAACTACGATGCATTGTCCATGCACCTTAGTTTATTAGAAACGATAATCTACATAGGGATCTAAATATTGAAACCGTCGACTAAGAAATCACCAAAAATGCCAAAAAATATATCCAGCGTTTATAACTCCATTAAAACACGGATATTCGACATATTGTCAACGACGTCGACAGCGCAGATACAAGAATAGAAAGATCGAAGCCGCTTGATTTAGTTTCTCAGGACTGAAAATTGTTGATTTAACCGAAAGAACTGAGCCCATTAGGAGTAACCAACAAAGCAATTCACAAATATCAGACTAGGTGGAAAAATTTGGCCGGTTGAGATCTTCATTAATCAAATGGCGGCTAAAATATAGTCACACGACTCCCTGCTGTATCTCAGTAGAAATTACTTCGAACAAGTCACTGGACATTAATCACTTTGCTAAATAAGGAAATTGTGATCATCGATAATACTTCACCGGTGTTATGCTTTGAAAAAAAAAATGGCACCAAATTATACGGTAAAGTCGGATCCGAAGAGTTTTGTGATACATTGAAAATTAATGTTTCTGTTTGTCTATCTGACTAATACAGCATGTACCAAGCTAAAGTGTTAGTGATTTAGAATGTCTTGATTTGTTTAAGGTATAATATGATATATGCGAATGGTATTGCAATGTGACAGCCAAGCGACAATCAAGTGCCTGGAACAGTTCTTCTTGAATCAAAAGCGGCGGTAAAAGGAATCAAAGGTGGCAATAAAACTGCCGAGCAGATGAAATTGCTAGGCAAAGTACGATTTTATGCAAACTGAAAGTGAGTTAAGAACATGGGGACAGGTTGGTTCTCCTCATGAAGGACTTCTGCAGAAGCTGTACCGACGAAGAGAAAAAGGAGACATCAGTTCATATCCGGCTTAGGCCCAGAGAAGACGTAGATATTAGAGTAAATATGTAATGAACAACCATGAAACATTGAGATCTTGCAGATATCAAAGTTCGCGATATTTTACGATACAGCAGTAGCTCATGTTGGTGCCAATAAGAGTATTAGGGTAAGATCCGGCGGTATCGCAATGGACCGATATTTGCCTAAGTGTGTGGTTGTAGCCACTCTAAACTAACCTTAACTAACCAAGATTTCGTTAATTGGAGTAATATTAAAGATTCTATTTTTTATTTGGATAAAAAGTAGAATTAAATTATATCTTTATATCTTTGGCATAGTAAGTAGCCGTTTTCTATTCGTATCAGCTCTTGTCTCAGAGATCATTGCACAACTCACTAGAGATAAATATCTAGAATGCAACGTTTTCGCTGCCACTTTACTTAATCAACGATACCAGGCATTTCCATCATATTGCTGATTTTGGGTTCAAAGAGAACTATTTTAATGACGGAATTAGCCAATTACCCAGGCTGAATTCCTTGTAGTATGGATACCCTGAAAAACATCTTACATATGTTACACATTGAGTGATTCACAGAAATATTCCTTCCTAAGTAAAAAACCATATATTCTGGGCATCAGTGACCATACCTTCCAATTCTTTTTAATCCATAAGTTTTGATTTCGAGGATGCTCTTCTTATTGTTTTAGATACGTTTTTAGATCAAGTTGATTTAGAACCAGAAGAAGCAAAATCGTTTTTTTTCCTCGAGCAGGTCTTCATCAGAATATTTATTTCCTTTAACATTATGTTTATGTTGGTAATTTGTATGATGTGTAACTAAGGGCTTCGCCGAAATAGCTTTTGCATTTTTAGTATTTGACTGGTTCTGTCACTCTTAAATACTGTAGACTGCAGTTGTAAGTTTTAACTGTCAAAAACACTCAAAAAAGAGTTCAAACTAATAAAATATCTAGACTTCAAACAAATTCTTCTAGCAGAGACTGATAGCATTACTACGGAACTCCTTGTATTTGTGGAAGATTCTTTTTGGAAACCGGTTGCTAGAAGCTGAATTTGCCAACAAACAACTAATCAACAAGACTGTAAACTCATTGGTACTTAAGATTATTAATTTTTAAACAAATTATTTACAAACTTCCCTAAAAAGCAATTATGCAGAAACAGTGGAAGCCTACCCAAAACCACTGAATATATTATTTCAAAATTAGGGAAAGAAAGTGAAATCTTTTGGTTAAATCGAACACAAGAGTTTCTAGGGGTTGAACTTACTAAATTACTACTTTCACAGTATTATCAATTACACTTACATCACTAATATAATGGTACTAAATAATTTCACAAAAGGTACTAAACTATACGGTGGACACTCCATGTTTAAAGAAATATAAGGAGAACCGTTTAAAATATAGAAACGTTTATTGGCTGTTAGGAACTACCAATTGTCTAAGACAAACTTATGCTAAAAGAAAGTAAAAAACTTGAAATATTCGAAACATTGGACTCATCATAAATCAGTCCTACCTGTTGCAGGAAAGTTTTGTAATAAAACAGCAAAATTCAGTGAGACTAAGGGAGGGTGTGACCTTTTAGACGCATTAAAGCCTTAAACATTCGACTTGTGGAATAAGAAATGGAAGCTCTATGCTACTAAAGTATGGGAATGAATCAAAATTCCAAGGATAATCACCTAAAGCTGGACTGTGAAAAGCAAATAGGAAAATTTTAAAAGTACAAAATGCCCACTTGTTGGTTTTAAATTTTTTCTTTTAAACCTTTGAAGTTATGCTACTTGTCTGTGGTTCTACTGTAAAATTAAAAAAACATTGCTATCCAAAATTTTTGTTCATAGCCTTCTACCTAAATAGTTTGTGGAAATTCAACTGCCTGCAACTTGATGCTGTGTTCGCCCATTTCAAGAAAATAAATCTTAATATTTGGCAAATCTTCAGCATACAATGGAGCTTAACATCACGCCATTGAAAAGGTTTTAGATGGGTTCGATGTTGTATCAAACCATTGCCTTTGCACCGACAAGCCCAACGTTAAAGTTTTTGGTTACTCTCCAATCTTATTAATGTCTTCTGGAATGAGCTCGGTATCAACCTTACTGATGTACTTAGTGTCATTACTTATGTGGTCGAAAATGTGATCAGTTGCTCAATCTTCTACTAAATGTTTGCCTTGTTGGACATGCTATTAAAGAGCGTTTACGTATTCGCTGAAGTGCGTGTTTATTGGATCTATGCAAAGAGCCTTTCCACAAATTCATCAGTGTGGTTTTTAGAAGAATCTTGATGTGATCCACTTATTTTTTGAAGTTACATATTTTGAATAAGTTAGCAGTACAACAAAATTTAGAATATATAGGTTAATGGTACTGAGCTCTTCAATTGGATCAAGCATCTTGATACTGTAAATTAAATATTAAGGCACCGAGCAACTGGCGCAGTGGTTAAAGTTGCGGTGTTTGGGGCGGGAGGTACCGGGTTCGAATCCCAACGGGGGAGGGTTGCAAAAGAGATTTTTCATCACCTGGTTTCGATCGGTGATGACAATGAACACAACTATGACCCCCTGTTGGAGTGCAGAATCCATGGGCCGAACCATCGTCCATATCAGTGCAGGCTGACTGGAGCAATGCAATGTGCAAATGGATTAAAAATTGAACCTGTAGTCGTGCGTCCTCAATTTGGCTGGTAACGGCGTAAGGTAGGACGTTAAAAATTAACTGCGAAAGAGTTGGGAGAGCTTCGGTCCCAGAACAGATTGCAGAGTTCAGAAACAAAAAAAATTATTAAGGGTAAAGTTTGTAATATATTCAGTGGTAAAATAATATATTCAGTGGTTTTGGGTAGGCTTCCACTATTTCTGAATAATTGCTTTTTAAGGAAGTTGGTAAATAATTTGTTTGAAAATTAATAATCATAAGTACCAATGAGTTTATAGTCTTGTTGCTTGAGTTTTGCAAAATTATTTTTTTTGTTGTTTCTCTGCTTCCGAGCTGCTGCTGTGGTTTTAATTTTTTCTTACTTTATGTCTCTGATTTAATTGGTTTCGGTGTTGTTGCTGCTTTTTAGACATTTACTCGGTTCTTCTTGGCCAGAAATCTGCAACACAAGTAACTGCACCAACCTTAGCCATTGTAACAGGCTGGATCTGTCCTTTAAACCAGTTTAAACGGAACGTCTTGCTAGTTCCAGCATTTCCAGTGATGCACATTCTCAAGTAGTTCATTGAGCCGGCCAGCTGTGTCTCGATGGTTTGCATGATTTGGTTAAAAATCTTTCCCAAACCGACATTCATCATAGCCAATGACAATTGGAAGTCGTTCTCGTTGTGCCTACCGTATATGTCCAAATGACCTACCTTATATTCATTACTAATCGTTCATGATGTTGGTGGTTATCTCTCTCGAGATTTGAAGCAAGCTACACTCTTCCTAAAGTCATTTTTTCCTAAAGCTTATTTTTATCATTCGAGCTGACTACTGGTTAATATGAATCTTAAAGCAGATGAAGTGATGAAATGTCCACAAATTCACGCCGTTGATTTCGATTTGTGGCACTGTAAAATAGATTTTCAAGATAATGTTACCGATCAATTGGCGCAGTGGTTAAAACTGTGGTGTTTGGGACGGGAGGTACCGGGTTCGAATCCCAACGGGGGAGGGTTGCAAAAGGGATTTTTCATCACCTGATTACAATCGGTGATGACGATGGACACAACTACGACCCCCAGTTGGAGTGCAGAATCCATGGACCGAACCATCGTCCATGTCAGTACAGGCTGGCTGGAGCGATGTAACGTGCAGATGGATTTAAAATCGAACCTGCATTCGTGAGTCCTCGATTTAGCTGGTGACGGTGTAAGGTAGGATGTTAAAAATTAACCGCGAAAGAGTTGGGAGAGCTTCGGCCCCAGAAAAAATTTCAAGCTTCAGACACAAAAAAAAAAGATAATGTTGTTTTGACCGTAATTCCAATATAATCGAGAAAAATTGCAGTATTTTTCAAACCTGTGCTAATAAAGGTGATCACACATTTGAAAGAGTGACGGGCTTTCGTTACCTCGAATTCCTTGTCAATCATGATAATTGTGTGAGAGGGGATATAAAAGCAGGTCTGGCTTCTCTTAACTTATGATTTGAATGATCTGCGTTCACTGTTAAAGTCAAAATACCTTGCAAATGTGAACAAGCTGATATGGTACAACCAAGAGTTGGACCGTGACGTATGAACGATGGCTGATGAATTTTGACGAAACTTAGCGTGTTCTCTTAAACCATCGCAGATCATGAATTTAATGGAAACCACTAAGGTCGTTCATAAAGTAAAAAGAGAGCAAGTATGCTGGCTTGGTTACGCTCTGCGAACAGATGATAAACGGTAGATGATTATTTTTTTGGGGTAAAAAATGATTTGTCTTCTTTTGTTTGTCTAGAACAATACGAAGAGCAAGCAAAAATTTGCGTTGACCAGCAACACTGAATAAAATTCCGAAATAGTATGTCATCGTGTAGTAACAATTTTTTTATCTCCAGAGATACTCGACGATTTCTACCTTATGCTGCGGTTATAATATTTCTAATACGATCTCCATAAACATTATTATTAGATTAATCCAATTTAATTTATACAACGTACTATAAAGATGATAGACCCAAAAAAAAATTAAAATAAGCTTTAAGAGCATCTAAACTCAATGAACTCCAACTCTATATTCATCTGTCTGTGTACATCTTCAGAAAATTTTATTACACATCATTAAATATTCATAAACCACAATAAAGTAGATTTAATTTAAATTTTCTTCGTTTGTTTTTTTTTTTTTTTTGTATCTCGTAAGACAACCAATAATTATTGTTAGTCGATCTTTCTCCGCGCACCTATACGGAACTTCAGAAAGTCATCATCAATTATATTTTACAGCTTCTGGTTTTTTCATTTTTGAATTCGTTCATCTTTTATACAGCGTTCTTGTAATTTGTTTTTTTTTTTGGTGAATTTCGTGTTATGTTTTGTATATATATATATCTTACGTTGGTTTGTGGTCATTATTGATGATGATGACTTTTCTTTTAGTTTTGTTAAGAAAATGAACAAATAATAATCATATAATAGTAATAATAATAACAATAATAAAAAACCAATTAAATTTTTTTTGTAACGTTAAAATTATATTATTGACTTGTTTCGAAGACAAACCACCGTACAAATCATATACTATATACAGCGAAGATGATTAGAGACAAAGTGATTGGTATCGATATCGATGAGTATATTAAGTATGTAATTATTTTAATGGTCGCATATGTGTTGGTTATAATGAGTGTATGATAATAAGCCAAAGTCCATTTTAATTAACAAATATAATCCTTAACGACTGTACAAAATCACAAAACACCCTCATTATGTGTTCATGTTTCGGTTCGTTCAATATATACACACAAAACGTCAAAACCTGCAATTTAACATTAAAAAAACTAAAAAAAAAAAAATAAAAATTATTTAAAAACTATTATTATTGTAATCATTTTATGAAATTGATCTTACACACAGATGACGTTTAATAATCATTTTACATGTTACCTATTCTCCGGTTGTTGTTGATGCGACAACAACGACGACAACGCAACGATGTTGATGATGACACGCGATTTGTTTGTTGGATTTTTACGATTTATATATTATGTCTGTTTTTTATATTGTGGAAATAATTATCAGATTCATTAAAAATATTAAGATAATTTGATTAAGTTTTATAAATATTTATGATTGTCTTTTTATGGGTTGCCTATTGCGGCGAATAGGTTAAAGTTTATTTACTCGGGATGATAATTGAATGGGTAATTTAAATATGACGAGTTGCCTGGGAAAATTGTTATCCAATTATCTTATACTCAACACGGATCTTCCTAAAATCATTCAAATGTAGCTTTTAAACATTAATAGTTATTCTTATATTTGCATTTGTTTTACACAATACGTTTACTTCGTGCATGCAATAACTTTATTGTATATTAGATCCTTCTATAAAAAAGCAACTAGTATTACTACTTGATTTTTTAAGTGAAATATTTGGGATCTGTATATTAAAATTAACTTTGCAAATTATGTGGTCAGTAGCAGAAAAACAAAATTTGCCTGTATTTCATTTGTATATCGAAACAGCATATTTAAACGGATCATTAAAAGTTACAATCTATTTATGAAACAACCATCACCATGTTGCATTGTACCAGATCTCAATCACGAATTTAGACAAGTGGTTTAGAATTGGTACGTGAAACGCGCCGTTGCTAAGTAAACCAATCGTATTTTACTAGATCAGTCTTGAAAGAAGATCATTTGGAACTCAATTGCCAAACAGTGGAGACCACCGAAATCTTGTTAACAGTAGCTTTGTGAAAACCAATCCTATGACCTAAAGATATCAAATCTCATTTATAGGGTTTTAATTTATTACTAAGTGCCACCCAACATCTATTACTATTTCATTGAGGCCACTTTTCGATGAGAAAAGGGAAATTTTACGAATATTCCATATCAAACGATCTTTGTTAAAAGAAACGCTCAGCGATTTATAGTAGGAAAATAAAGTTAATTCTAATGCTATAGTGTATGATAAGAAGATGTTCGACTTTCGATAATTTCTAGATCAACATGTACAATTTTTACTTTCTATTGGTCTCGGATTATTATCTCGAATTCTTTGATACTCATAGTAATTGTGTAAGATTAATGTATATTAGCAGTGCATTTTTTGCTTGAAACAATAGTACTTCATAAAAATGTGGGGTTTTATTGAAGATGATCTATGCTTAAAGTTAATTTAATTATTATGTCGTTATGTAGTTATATTAAATTGTACATTGGGTCACACTAAAATAAAAATAAAAAAAGGAAATGTAAATTAAGAAAAGAACCATATTGGGACTGAAAAGTCAGTCTTGTCATGAACATCGAAAGAAGAATTGATGGCTTCTTCAAATGTAATTATAATTAAAATAAAAGAAAAACCGTAAATTGTAAATTAACAAAGATTAGTTTATGATCATATTACTTATGATCAATCTATCCTCTATGAAATGACCTGTAATTTTTTATGCAGCTTGTTTGTCTATGCAGATAGTTCGAAGTGTTTATTACGGACCATAATGTCCGGATTAAAATCCTCTAAAAAAATATCTCATTATAGACGATGTAAAATATGTAATTAGATATTATATTATCGCCATCGTCAGATTTGAGAACCCTACTTAGAAGTTAATAATTCATCTCCATGTAATATTACTTCTTATATCAAAGGTGATTTTATCATCATGCCCTTACATAAAATTAGTCAGTTTTTTACAAGAATATTATAACTCTTCAAAGAGACAGATAATTAATTCCGATATTTAAAGATAGGATAGAATTTTAGGTAGAAAAATGAAACCCAAAACAAGTAAACTTTATAGAACAAACCAAACAAAAATCTCGAATTAAAAAGACTAGAACAAGATTTAAAAGCAAAAGCCTAAAAATTTATAGTGAAGAGTTAACCTTTCGTGGCCTGCTCTATTCCAAGACTATTTGTCCGTCTCAGATTCCTCCAATATACGTGCTATCCACATGCTATAACGAAGATATAGTTGGGAACACCCCGATAAAATATTTTAACCATATTCTGACGATCAAGCTTTGGAATACCAAATAATAACGGTAGGATCAAAACCAGTAAGTGAAGAAATCCTACACCTAAACAAATAATTCATGCAGCTAAAATCATGATGAATTAAGAAAAATGATATCGATCTTACTACTGGCATAATTTTAAAAGAACTGCCAAGAAAAGCTCTTATAAAATGCACCAATCATATAAAAGCTTATCCAATAAGAGTGTCCTAATTGTTAAGAGGAATAACGGCCATATTAAATTTTATTTTTGACAGCTGGCAGTGTCATTACGGTTCGGTAAGATTAAACATTTCGTATAATGAAGCGATACACAATGCAACACCGTTTTGAGTCTCTACTTTTTATTTTTATGCTGACCCTTTTTTTTTCTGAAATGAGCAACGACAGCATTTTACCACTCATCGTTAATGGAGCACGTTACCCATCGATGATAAGTAATTATTTCTTTTAAAACCTGGAAAACATTAATATTTCACAGTTAGTACTACGAGCCATACAGCAAGCGCTGCCATCGATCTATTAAAAATAAAATTTAATAAACCAAAAAATTGGTGAATTGGCTTTCTAGATCTTGCAACATCTCTCCTTTGGATTATTTTTTGTGGGTATATTTTAAATCACTTAGTGCAGATTTATAAGAAAAAGTTGTTTAAAATTAGGTTAAAGGAATCAGCTTTATTAGACATAGTCATGGTGCACTTTTATAAAAGATTATATTCCATCATTAATGTCATGGATTAAGCTTTTAAATTAAAAGAAAATTTGCAATAATATCATACAGGATGGGCCATCGATTAGTCCTTTTTTTAATTTTAGTACTTAATATTATTTGTTCTAAAAAAAAATCTTTAAGATATGAAAAATCAAAAATATGCCATTTAGCATCATGGAGTCGCTAACAACACCACAACGCATTTTGATTGTTCAAATTTATTATGCAAATGATCGTTAAAAAACAACATTTCGTGTATATGGTCAGTGTCCTCTATATGAATTATATTCTTGCTTTTAATGTACGTAGAAATTGCGCGACTGCGCCGTTGTTGGTTGAAGACCACTCGTGGGTGGAAAAACGCTATATATCATTAATTTTCACCTGAACTGCGGTATGATGCAATAATAAATAAACTCGTGCCTGTGTACTAGCTTTGGTCGTATTTTTGTGGTGCAGGTTATTCCCAAACGATGCAAAAGTCCGAATTTTTAGTTTAGGTTTTCCGTATCCAGGTATATAAGCATCGGTCAATCAATTATTGGGGTGATATTTGGGTGTCCAGATTGCAACAATGGTAATTATAAATATATTAGAATTTTTAATTTGAATTTTATTTTCACCGTATTTCCTTTGTCGGTAGTCGGTAGTTGCCAGAATGCCATGACATTAATTTTTTATTATGTATGTAAGCTTAACTATAATAATTTACATGAAATAATTTTCTTAGTTATAAATATAATAACTTTGGTGCGAAATTTGAATTTAACATCTTGATTTATTTACCCATGTAAAGCACCATTGGTAATAATTTTGGTAACTAATCTTAATAATGATCTATTACATTATTAATGACAGTAAACAAAAATATGTAAGTAAGGTTGCGTTGTAGTTGGTTACGTGAACATACGTGAGAGTCACTGTTTGGCGTGGTTTATGGGCTGGTGGCATCATTGGTCAATTTTTCTTCGAAAACATATAGGAAAATGTCTTTACAGTGAATGAGGAACATTTTCGCAACATGTTAACTGTTTTTTGTGGCCCAAACTAAATGAATTTCGTGGTTACTATCTTCTGTTTCAACAAAACAAAGCAACATAACACACAAATCGTGGAACAATCCATTTATTGTAATCAAAAATTGCTGGTCGCATAATTTCAAGAAATTGTGAACCTTCTTGGTTGCCAAGGAACTTCACAATTTCTCAAATTTAACGCCACTTTATTATTTTTTGTGAAGTTATTTGAAAGGTATAACTGGTTTATGCTAATCATCCACAAACAATTCAACAACTTAAAAATCAAAAATTCAAGAATTAAAAATTTAAAACATTCAACGAACTATTGACCGATCTAATCTTCCACGATGAATTCACTGACATTGGACAGATTTGACTTTTTACGTAATATTGGATATGACGTAACTCCGAACATTTTATTCGGGACTATACTATACTATAACAGAAGAACATCAAGGTCAATATTATTCGATCATTTTGACACCACATCAACTCCAGAAACAAACCAGACAAATAATTGAAAATCTCTATCCGAGGCCAGATCAACAGTATCAAAATAAATAAAGATCTACTTTATAAAAAATCACAAGCATCAGAACCATAACAATTAGAAATTTTAGAGGTATAAAAATTCCTTAAGTATACCAGCACTCATACAACACTAACAAAAGTATATATATATATATATATATATATATATATATATATATATATATATATATATATATATATATATATATATATATATATTTATAAATATATATATATATATATATATATATATATATATATATATATATATATATATATATATATATATTATATATATTTGCAATATCGGATACATGATACACATCAGTGAATTCTATCTTTTCTGCCACAATTCAACTTGAATGAAAAAATAAGTTCTATTGATATCTTGATCCTAAAATTAAAATGACATTTCCTAAATCGGGGCAATTAAGACTGTCACGGCACTTGATTATCATCACAGGTTAGCTATTTACGTAGGAAAACCAGCTGATCTCACCACGATCGCTTGGTGCATAATAAAAGGAATCACCAGCAATGGATAACAGTTAAGTTTATATAACTTTGTAGCAACTTCACTGAAATTATAGTACTCCTCTGCTTATCGCGGTATGTTACAAACTCATGTCGAGCTAAGAGTAGAAGAAAGAATCAGAAGAGGTGTTGTGCTTTGCATATCACGTCGTGTTCACCAATGTAACGACACTATGATGTAGTGTTCTTATTTAATTATTCAGGTTTTTAGGTGGAGTGTGAAGCAATGCTCAGTTTCGATCAAATCAGGAATTTGTTACAATTTGTTAAAAGTAAATTATCATCTCATCAGGTCAAGACTACCGGTTGCTATGTGTAATATCTAATTTACGCTGTATATATTTATTTAGGAACAGTGTACATGTAGCGTTCTCGAATTATACGAATTTTCACGAAATATCTGAATAATTAATTGTGTATCAAAATGTGGTCGTTACAAGATATTCCTTGCCAATTCCTTTCCATCCAGCGAATGTAAATCATCTTTAAATGAGTAAATTGCCCTAAAAACCCTTAGCTCAAAAGTTTCGTGTAAAACAAAATTAATCTCCAACATGTTTGTGTAAACTGCCACAAAACACACTGTGCACTAAAATTCAAATATATGTCGATGACACGGCTATATTCACATCTTTACTTAGCGCACGTGAATCTAGTGAAAGATTGTTCAAACATCTATTAACTCAAACCCAATGGGGTAGTCTGTGAACCTTGCAATCAACAAGCCTTATATTCTTGTCTGATTATTGGCCTAAACCACCAACCTACAAATGCACAACTAACACAACGAATTCTAGGAACGCGCCAAAATAAAAAGCCTCAAAAACTTCGCCCGTCAACTTCAATCGAAGTTTATTGATAGAATAATAAATTCTGAAGCACAAATCCATCGTACAATTCCTCATTCATGGGACCTGCACTCGCGGGAGAAAACAATATATAAATGTCTCACCTGACACATAACCCGGTAATAATTCCCTTTTTTTAGGAACGAAATATATTTAATTTATGTATGTCTAACATTTGTATCTAGTCTTAGGAATGTAAAATGTCAAAAATTTACATAAATGTTGTATATATGTATATATAGTTTAGGTAAACTAGATAAAAGTAGTTTAAATAGTTTTAAGCCAATAGATATAAACCAAATACTTCTGTTTAATCAATTTTTTTAAAATCTAATTTTTATTAATTTTAAAGATATGTGTAAAATAAAGTGTATATAAATTTGATTTTCGGTGATTATATGACGTATTTGTCGTAAAACCGTTAATTCAATTGATTTGTAATGTATAATCAAATTTTAAAAAATCTAATTTATAATATTTTATAATTTTAATAATTTCATATTTTTATAATTGTCATAAATTAATTAATTGTAAATTTCAGGCAAAAACTAAAAGTCCAATTTATTATAGCCTGCGGCTTCCAGAAATTATATTATTATATTGTGAATTAATTAATTGATAATTTCAGATTAAAAATTAATTCAATTTATTACAGCTACGGCTAAGGGCAATCAATTACCTAATAAATTCTGTTTTCAGGGAAATTTTGCAGATAACAGATAAATGGTGGCATACTGGAGTTGCTGACAAGAGATGCTCGAATGCAGAACAGTTCAGTTAAATTGTGATAGCCTTATGTTAACAAAAGTTCCAATATTGGCTACCAGAAAACCGGACCAATTCTGTCATTACTGACATACCTTCCCTTTCCCTACCCCAACAAAAATTTACTAACTATTGGCCGCCATGGTGTCTGTAACCGGATCGATCTCAATAATATTACTAATATCCTGCCTTATCCTTCTAAGTTTCTGTAAAACGGGTGTACGGTGGGTTCGGCCAAATATCCGGGAGAGCCTGGTTAGTCCTTGGTCGTACATTCTAAACCAGTCAATCAATAGTTTCTACGACTCGCACAAGTGAATTGAAAAACATATAAGACGGGGAAATATTTCAATCAATAATTATACTTTTCGGACAGCGTAATAAAAAATTGGAAATGTAGTGGAATATTTTTCAAATAATTGTCAAAAATTGTATTTACAAATATTTATCATGGGTTTCGGACACAGTCTAAATATAAATTAAAATTAAAAAAAAAAAAAGTTTAAAAAAGGGGAAAAAATGATTCGAATTTAGATGATCAAACTCCGCTGTGGTTAAAACTTCGTCTTACCTTATGTTACTTCGCTATTATAAATCGTTCACTAATAGCTCGTTGTTTTTTATGATTGCATCATAATAAATCTAAAAACATTTAGCGCAAATAAATATTTTTTTCAATGATCATATACATATATTCAATCTTTTTGATGCAATCTTGTAATATTTAAGCGCACACATAATCATCTCATGATCATGATCGTCATTGTATCGGTTACCATTCCAACAAAAAAAAAAACTATCATTTTATAAAGCGGTAATAAGAAAACTGTTGACTATTTGCAATACGCTGTAAAACTTAAACGACAACGCGATCGTGAATTGCATCTTACGATAATTGTAAATTTATTTTATTAACTATTTTCATCGTTGTCGTCTTGATCTTCTTCATCTTCTTCGCCATCTGCTTTAACTTCTTAATAGTTCGATTAATATTTACTTTAGTATCATATATGCATTATGATTATATTTTTTATTTTTATGAATTTTAATTACAACATATAATAAAATTTTTTTAATTTTTTTAATTTTTTTATTATTTATTTAATTTAATTAATATTTACAAT
>OY744476.1:153055087-153210087 GCA_963556175.1 Tipula confusa | reverse complement strand
AATGGCAGTTGAATGGTGGTACACTAGAGTTGCTGATAAGAGATGACAGAATGCGGGCAGTTCAGTATATTAGTCTTAACTGGGCAACTGGGCAAAATTTGTCATTATTGACTTACCTTTCCTTTCGCTCCAACACAAAAAATATCATCGGAGTTGAGCCTGTCATAAATTCCATTCTATCCACTCCTTCGGTTTTGTTATATGTAGCACGGTTGTACGGTGGGGCCCGGTATTCCGGTAGTTCCTGTGCGTCCTGCGCTGTAAACTTTAATCAATCAATCAATCAATCTATCAAGTAGTTTCACATTATATGAATTTTTTTTTTACATGTTTCCGTACAAAATTTTTGTACTAAATTAGAAAGCATGGAGAATTCGAAATTAAAGGTTTCACTTTTGTATGCTTAATGCCAGAACCTGGTTAAACTGAGGGTACAGATGTTGTTCTCGAATCATAAATTCTAACATGAGATTAAAGAGTTTTGAGGACAGTATACCAGAGCTAATTGGAACACTACATGACTACATTGACGGCGTGCTTCGTTATAGATCAAATCATCCAAATTGTTGTAAAATGATTCTTGTTATTTTGAAAATCAATGAGTTCCAAGCGATACTCTTTCTTTGCTGATATAGTGCCATCAAATGCGCCTGGGTCTCTTAGCAACTGCACTTTCCAAGTACCGATCCTAAACTATGTATCTGTTAACATAAATGGGAGTCGGGTGAAATTTTGGAAGAATACATATTTCTTTTTGTTGATTTTTATAACAGTGAAGCTTTTCACGAATGAACACTTTTGCTTAGTCGCCTCGAATGACAAGCCAATGAGCTGTGGTGGAGCTTTGTACATACTTTTGGAATCTGACGCAAACATCTCCCAACAGTAACGGCACAATAAGTTTTCCGAATGTTTTCAATAGGCAAAGTGGTCTGTGAAGTCTCAACTGGTCTGACATTTTGTTTCGTTTTTATTTTATTTCAGGTCCTCTCAAGGTCTCCACTGTAATTGCTAGAATTTTTAAAAGGTTGTATATCTTCTTAATAACTTAATCGTTCCTCGCAAAAAGTTCATCTACAATAGTAGTCATGGTTTCCGCTACCCAAGTACGCGCGTTTTACTCAAACATCTTCATTATTACCTTATGGGCGTCGCCTTATGTGTTCTCTTTAAAAGTATTACAGAAATCTTTCCAGCATATATTCCTTGTTTTTAATATCACTCTTATAACTTTAATATCTCTTGTCTGGTAGCTCCCCTTTTATTGCCAGAGATTTGAAATTAAAGTAAACAGCACTAATAACATCATTAGTCTGAATCTGTGTTATTCAACGTGATTTATCAAGTCTTAGGAAAAACTCCTCGTCACGTTTAAGAGAAGAAAAGGTTCACCTCAGGAAGGCTAAATGCCTTTCATTAGCGGTAGCAAATTGGAGATCCTACCCTGGTTCCGTGCGATGCGTATTTAGAAAATGAATTGAATCAGCTAGTATTTACAATTTCTTGATGTATGCCCACTCTCCCAGCACTTACAGCAGCGACGGTCATTGATGTGGATTTGTGAATGGCAATATTCCATCCTAGTATGTTTTCTATGTGACCAGTACCATATTGACATTTATACCTTCTAAGGCCGTCTTAACACTCGGCTTCACATTCGCCTCAAATGTTTTGCCATTTCCATCTGGTTTACCTCCAGTACCGTAACGCTGACTAACTTTTCGACAATCGACTCCCTCAAAGGTTCTTTTTTGTTTCTACTATCCTTCAATTGTATGACGAGATAGTCTGATTTCGTCTTTCTCACAGCAGTTATATTATCCACTACATCTTTAAACGCGACGCCACCTTTCGCAGTTCTTATTATTTTATCGCAGGTACGTCCCTTCTCCTTGACTATGGCGGTCTTCTGTCGTTTTCCCTTTTTGTCATGCTGCTATTCATAAATTTACATATCTAGTAATGTATGGTACTAAACTATATTAACTTCGACTAACAGGATTTCGGGGGTCAATGAAAATTCCCCTCATTCTGCTATTCATAAACTTCTCGACATTTTGCAATACGAAACACTTTATGAAGCAGTTCTTCTGCGATAGTCATACTGACTTTAATATTGCAGATCTCTCTCAATTTGCTTTGTAACTGCGTGGATATTTGTATGCATTTTTATTTTACCGCTTTGCGACAGCCTTCATTTTCGAATTATAAACTGTATTACATTGCCAGTTTTTTTTTTTACTTTCATTTTTTGCCGTTCAGGAGCTATTCCATGTTTGCAGTAGCTTTTTATAGTTATTTGATTCGTTACCTTATTGCTGCTATGTACTTCATTCAGCTAACCACTGTGGTAACTTTATCAAATTTCTTGATTTTGAGGAGAGTGTAGCATTTTTTAATATTTGGCAACTTATCTTCATCCTTCAGTTTTGTTATTTTTCCCGGTTTTCTCCTTCATATTTTAGATTGCATTTGACGTATTTTAAAGCACCTCCAACTCTTTGAATTTTGTGTGATATTTTGAGTAAATTCCTTTACATTCCTCCATGAGGTTTATTCATTTTTTGGTTACAGTACTAGTTTCTCACCTAGACACTCCTCAAAGCAGGTGATAAAAAATCGATTATAATTTTAAAACATGTTTGATTGCATATAGGTCCTAAACTATTTCGGTTTAATATTTAAACTTTAAAAAGTCTAAATAAACAAACGCAGAAGTTTAAAAAAATTTAATATAATGTTAAAACTAATGCTCAATAAGTTTTACCTGAGCCACTCTGAGCTATAAATGTTTCAATTTTAAACCAAAAATGTCTGTAAAATAGTATCTGTCCGCGAATTCGAGTCAGTAATTTCCTGATTTGATCAGTTAGGTATTGGTTATGTTGAAAGCTCTATCATTCCACCTTCATTATTGAATTTGGTGTGTTGCCTAATTGACTAAAACAAATAAGAGATATAAACATTGTTTACAATGAAAAGAGACGAAATCTGCTTCGGTTCATTTTAGTTCGGTTTCGAGGTCGTGAAAATATGTGAATTATATTTGATGTACAAATTAAAAAATTCAGTCTCTCATCAGGCTGCAGCGACCAAACTACAAAAATGGCTGCAACCGAATAGTCGGGTAAATCGATTAGTACAGTAAATTGAAATTTTAGTACGCATTTACCTCCAGTAGTGTCCGAATACTTTGGTAAAAATTGTCCAAATCGGCTGGTAGGGTATAATATATTGGTTTAAAGGGTTCATTTCACACCGAAGTGAAACAAAAAACATTTTTTACTATCACAAAACATCTTGTGTTTGTTACAAAATGGAAAATAATAATGATACGAGTAATAATATTCGTGAAATATCATTTCAAAATAAAATAAATATGGCATTAATGATAAAAATGTGTGGAGAAATTGTCAAATTAGCAAAAAAATGTCTTTACGGAATCAAAAATAATTAAACGTCAAACGCACAACAACAAAAACTCATTTACCCAGCTATTTAGTACAGTATTTGAATTTACCCTATACACTGTTGAAAAATAGTAAAAAGTACCATTTACCTGACTATTCGGCTATAGCCAATGTCTACTTATTATTATTATTTTTTTTATTTTTTTATTAGACGACTTTAAATATTTTTTGTAGCTGATGGGTGATATTGTAAACCACGACGTGTAACCGTAGGTTAATATGGCTCTAATCAGTTATGTCTATACATAATTTCTTTTGTTCGTTGAGGTAAATTTAGTTTAGTGGTAATTGGTCTTAGTATCGAGTAGGCTCCTTTAGCTTTTTCTATGGTTTTTTGACAGTGTAGATTAAAATTGAGCTTGTTTGTTAAGTGTACTCCTCGATATTTCTCTGTATCTGTTGTTTCTATTTATTTTCAATTAATCAGAAGCTTCATTTTGACTTTTTGCCACTGCCGTTTTAATGCATCAGCCTAAAGGTGGTCTAATAATTATGTATTTTGATTTAGTTTCATTGATTGAAATGCCCCAGTCTTTATAGTAAATCTCCAAGTTTTGTATGAGTTTCTGTACTGTTTTGGTTGCAATATTTTGGCAAACAGATGGTGCGAATATTATAGTGTTATCTGCGTAAAGGATTACTTCAGTTTCGTTTCCTTACAGGCTGGTCTACGATATAGAGGTTATACAATAAGGGTCCCAGGATCGATCCTTGAGGTACTCCGCGGTTTGTAGTATGGACTTGTGATTTAATTGAATTAATTTCTACATAGAACTGTCCTTGGTGAAGGAAGTTATGGATAATTTTAATTAAATCATCCGGAAGTTTAAGATTAATGAGTTTGGAGATTAATCTTTTGATCCAAACGGAATCAAAGGCTTTTTGTATATCTAGTAGACAAGCAGCTGTGACTTGTCTACGATTTAGGTTTGAAGTTGAATTATAATGGAACAGATTAAGGGCATCGGTAGTTGAATATCCCTTTCTTGATCCAAATTGGGTTTGGGGAATTTTAGAAGTGCCATCTTCTGGGTATATTAGTCCTAAGTGAGTCCTAGGTTTATTGAGTCCTAAGTGATTTCAATATGATTTTCTCGAGAAACGTACCTGGTTCGAGTTCAGACATATAACTCTGCTATCTTCTATTTTTTTTAGGTTTTTGGAATAGGAATTATGTGAATTTTATCGGGTCCTGAGGATTTTTTTGTGGTTTAACTAACTATTTAAATTCTACTTGGTTGATAAATTGCTCCTCTACGATATTCAAATAATTTTTGGAGTAAGGGTAGCAGATTATTATAATTGTTATTTTTAAGTTTTACTTTGGGAATCAGTGTACTGATTGAATTTTGCACAGTTATGGTCAGTGTCTAAATAAATTGATCAATCTCGGTTTCTACGAGGTTTCTATCGTATGTTATTAGTACCTGTTGTAGGCCTTGGTCTATTTTGTTTGAAAATTTGGTCTAATCCGTAGTTTTATAGTTAAAGTGATTAGAAGGCTATATTCTTAAAAAATCGGTGATACCTAAAATATCTACCGATAGTTCCACCGCACAGTGGTCTGAAAATGATGGAATTTATTTACACAAATAATTATCTTTTTTTGCGTAACTTGTGACCATGTTGTTTGTTACGAGGTAGAAATCAATGATTGAATCTGATCGGAGGAAAATTCCTTTTTTGGGTACGATTTGTATAAAGTTGTGCGATCAAGTTAGCCAAATTTGTAAAACGTTGCCTGTTATATTGTCTGTTCTATCCTCACGCTATAACGTGCGTTAAGTGTGTAAAATTAGTACAATTTCGAACGTAGATGGAAACTTTTAGGATTTTTTTGTAGGTTTGTTCTTGTGATAGTTATTGCTGAGAAGTTGATATAATTTATATAAGGTATTAGTAGTTGCTTTGTTTTAAAGTTATCCTTCACTAAAATGGCGGTCCTCTTTGATCTATCTATTTTATTATGTCTGAAAATTTTGTAGTTATATATTACAAATTTGTGCCTTTCTTGAAGATTTGTTTCCTAGCAGGAAAAGGTCACCCGACCTTTGTTTTATAACAAACAGTCTTGTTTTATAACAAACAGTCTATGTGTGTGTGTGTTTTATTTCGTTTTTCTGCTTTTCCTTTGCGAGTAGCTTCCATTTTATTTTTAATTTTTACAAAGTCATCACAGCCTCTCTAATTGCGGCTGGGTGACTTATTTCTTGCAGTTTACGCAGAATGGTTCAGTTTTCTCGTTGATTTTTGGCAGCTTCCCGATTCATGTTATTTTTCACATTTTATGCATCTAATTGATATGTACAGTTCTTTGCTACATTCCCTATTCGTTGGCATCTTTTGCACTCAGTAACAGATGTTTTCTTTAGAACCTCCTTTGGAATTTTGTGATGATAGATGAACTTTATATTGGGTAGCAATAAACTAACTGTGACTAACTGTTACTAAACTATATGGCAATTCATTTTAAATCCATTAATGGTCAATAGAAAGACCATGTCTTTTATTATAGTTATTATGCCGTATAACTCTTTGATTTCCTCTTCTATTTCGGTATTGCAGAAGGTGTGTTGTCACTCACTATATTGGTTGGTTTTTCGTCATCTCGAGTGTATGTATGAGCTGCGACATTCTTTTTTTAAGAATATCGATAATTTTTTGTGGTTATCAACTTTGTCACAGGGAACTATGTTTGTTCTCGTAATTTTTACATTTCATATTTGGTTCATTTGGTAGAACATTGCTGAGTTTTTCGTGTTAAGATTTGGCCCTATTATAGGCGGCACTTTCATTTTTTTAATTGTTTCTTTCGCTGGGTGCTGGTTGTTCGATTTTGATTTTTGGTTTTGCCTGTTCAGGTGAACTTTCTGTGTTATGGGTTCTTTCTGGCTAAGTTCTGTTAACGGTGAGAATAAATTTTTAAGGGGTTTTAGATCTTCCTGGCCTGGTTTAAATTTTTTTGTTTCATAAATTTTTTTCGCATTCGCATTATTTGCTCCAGTTCTTCAAATGACATATTTCTTTCACTGTTTATCTTTTTGTAAGATACAATCAACTTCAATTTTTCTGCTTGTTTTTAATCATCTTCCTCTTATTTATTTATTCTTCTCCTGATTTCTAGTTTTTGCTCACTTACCTTTTTCTTTTTTCGTTTTTTAATAATGTTCCATTTATAATGTTCTATTCAAATTGAATTAATTGATTAAATCAATTGTCAATCCAATTCTTAGTTAAATTGAGAATTTGTTTTTTATTTTATTTTTATTAGGCGACTTTGATTAATTTCTTAATTCTTTATAAAAATGTCTTTTTTTTAATTGAAAATTTTTTATTTTAACAATATTTACATAAATTTCCTTAACTAAGATTCTTAGCCTAAACTTTATCATCTACAACAAAAATGTCATGGTTCATACTAGATTTTAATACTTCGTATGATCACGTTTTTCTAGTGAATTATAAGAAACAATGCAAATTTCGTTTATTACACATTCGATTCGTTCAATTTTTTAAAATGGAAAAGTTAACCTAATTCTTATATTTTTTTTGAGTTGAGAACCATTATGGACAATTTTAGAACTTAAATTTTTTAAATTTTAATATTTAATAGAATATTTTAAGTTCTTAAACCTTTTATGTTTCAATTTAGTATGACAAAATAAAAAATTTTATTGTAGGTATTTAAAATCAAACTGTTAAAGTTTTCTTAATTAGTTGCCAAAACAAAAAGGATTTATTTCAAGTGTTTTTTGGTTTTATTTTAGATCAAAACTTTTTATGTTTAAAATTAATGCTTTGTTGTTTTAAATAACTTTTAAATTTTTTGAAGTTTAAGAATTAGCATTGGATTGTTTTATTTAGAGTTTCTGTTTTCTCGAACTTTTTTCGTTCTCGAGATTCGAAAATCTCAAATTTCCAACAATTTTAATTCTCGAGAATTTGAGAATTTCAATAAATTTTCTTGATATTCTCGAGAATATTGGAATATTAATTTTACCCTCGAGAAATGAAAAATATTTTAACAATAAATTAATTCTAATAATAATTTCTTTATTAAAAAACAATAAATAATTAAATAATTCAAGGAACATAATTAATATCACTTCATAATATAAATAAAAAATTTTCAAATTTAAAATAATAAAAAAAACAATTGATAATTGTTCAAAAATATCAAAAATATTCAAAGCTAGTTATTTTTATTTATCGTTATTTAAAAAGTAAAGTTTTAAAATTACTAAACTGTCTAATGATTTGTCATTTAAACGCACTCTTCGCTTGCTACTAAAATTTCGGGAGATCGAAAAATTCCTTTAGTTTTGCGTTGATATGTGTTTAATTAACAATAAAGTATTTTTTAAGTCTTTGTTTACAATTGCATACATTCCCGAATACTCTACTCCAAATGTTGTTCTAAAGAAATAAAATCATTCTGAGACGTTGATGAACTACCAGTGAAATTATGGTCAAAAGATGAAATGTTTTCGGCTGAACATTTTCCTAAATTTTGTAATAATCTCTGGGAAAATGTTTTAGCAGTTTCGATAATTTCTTCTTTTGAGCAAAATTAAAAAAACTCATCTTCTCCAGGCTTATTAAAGTAATTAGGATTCTAAAAAAAATTTTAGTAGTGAAATCATCAAATTATCCACCGAGTTCGAATCTCAACAGGGGCCGGATGCAAAAGGGAATTTTTCTCACAAGATTACGATCGGTGATATTGATAAACACAACTATGACCCCTTATTAGTGTGCAGAACTCATGGCCGATCCATCTTTCATGACATCTTGGCACAGGGTGTCATGGAGCTATGCAATGTGCAGGTGGTATAATGTAATTTAAATTGGTGATATGAGCAGTAATCCGGTCAAGTAAAATAATTTAAAATTAAAAAAAAATAATAAATAAAAAAATAAAATTCTCCCTTCTTTTAAAAATCTGGTTTTTAATTTCACTTAATAATTTTCGACTTATTTTGGAATTATTTGTCTGAAGAGATTTAAACAAAAGTTTTAAAATGCTTTCCGCAAGGAGTAATGACGCATCTTATGGCTCTAAAGATTTTTTAACTGGCATTAGACTATTCAATTTATTAGAGGCCGCGGCATCATCAGTTTTGCGATCCCATAGACGCCCTAGATTGAGATCACTTAATGTTTTTAAAATAGCTGGTTTAAGTTTTAAGAAAAAAGTTCAGTCATACTTTCGATTTTATTCCATCGGGTCTTAGAATCTAACAACAACTGTAATTCGTGCACGTCAGAAATACTCCATTACTTTGGAGAATATTATTTCAAACCGGAGAGTTTTAAATTATTTTACAATTCCCCTTATTAGTATTATTGTTTTTTTATCAATCTGCATACTACAATTAATTTGAATGTTATCTGCAACAAATTCATTTAAATCATCTGACTAAAAATCACCATTATCTAAATCCTCATTCTCAACCTCATCGCTTAAGTTGTTACACGAATAAACTTTTTTTTCGTAGAAAACTTTCATAACCGCCAAGTGAATTGCTTGATTATAGCACAGTTGTTGAAAAGCCAGCGACAACCTACCACATTTCAACATTATACTGGCTCCATCACTTGTGATAGAAACAATGTCTGTTTTGTAATTCAAATCAAATGCTCGAATTTTACTGGTAACCATTCTTATGGCATTATCAGCAGGACTGTAACGGGTGGCACTTCATGGCACCGTTCCAAGCTAAATTGATTCAACCCAAAACATCTTTACCAATTCGGTCATTTTTAATTTTTTTTTCGTTCATTGCAAAACAATTAGATTATGTTGTTTCGCAATAATTGATAAAATCAAATTGTAATAGGAAACTATAAGTTTCTTATTCAAATTAAAAAAAAAAATTTTTTTTTCAAGAAATAACAAGTATATAGTAAGGGCAGTGTACTTGTTAATTCATATTTTTATGCATTTATGGCATACATTTTTTTTCCCTCTTAACTGACCTAACTCAATAATTTTTATTGGGTTAGAGTATAATGACCGTCCCCACCATAAATTTTTGATTTTTGTTTTAATACATTTCTTTTTGGTGGGACGCTTTTTGAGTTTTCGAAAAACTCGGGGCTTCTGGTGGTAACGTTCGGACGGGGCGGTTGCCGGACGACGGCTGAGAAAGCCGTTTTAAATGTAAGTTTTATTGTTTATAATTTTTTTTTAATTTTAAGTTTTTTTTTATTTTAATAAATGTTTAATATCAATCTAATTTTTTTTTATTGAGTTTTTTTTCTCTCCACCAAGATGTGAGCCGTTACAGTGGCTCACATTTTTCTTCTATCGGATTGGTGGTCCGAATTTTCTTATTCCCCTTTTTTACCTGTTTTTGAATCTATTGATTCATCAAATCTAAGTTGCAACTTATCAAGGTCCAAAAGCGACTCCAACAATACCCACGACCATATCCTCGCACTGAGCTAGCGGGATATATACAGCTGCAGTGGAGAGCGCGTTGGACAATTTATGTAATTGTCAGGACTTAGGTTTGCTCCTGAGTCTTGTTTATTACAGGACATGAATCTTCTATTCCCATCAAACCTAAATTTTCTGTTGATCCATCGGAAAAATATAAATGCACATTTAAATAACGAAAGAATTTTGCGATAAAAACATTTTAATGTTTTAAGTGACATCTCATCTTGAGCACTAGAAACAAAATTTTTGTAATTTTTATTTTAATTTTTAATAAAAAAATATTGACAATAGGTGCCGCATGCCGCTAAAAACAATTGATTTCTCGAAAATCTCGATTATATTTCTCGAGAAATGGGAATCTCAAAAATTTTAAATTTATTTTTCTCGAGATTTCGATTTGTAACACATATGAAAATTTTCTCGAGCAGAAACCCTAGTTTCTATAAAAATGTCTCGAATTTTTACCGATCCGATTATTCCTGATTATTAACCGATTTTTTGAAACAGATTTTAAGGTGCGCAAAATCCACAGACATACCTCTTTAGGCTTTCATATTTCTTGCAGATTTAACTGTTCCAACCGCCAAGTTCACCATAAATGTAACTTTTGCTGGATCTCGAACTTTGAAAAAAAAAAGATCTTCTAAACCTCTTGTTATATTGCGGAGTTCATTTTTATGGAGTTGCCTATGTTCATAGTACAAGTGGAATACTTAAGTTAACTTTTGTGCCGTCATATTACTAATTCTTTGTCGTTTATGTATTACCAACATTTCAATATCTTACCAATATTGTCAACCGATTCATGTGTATTTGGTTGATATCTTAGTTGATCCAAGAATTTGATAAACATTTGTGACGTCCTTATTGAAATAAAAGGACCCTGAATCTTGCTGGTTTTGGTTGCACAGAGATCAATTATAGAGTCTAATTTTTCACACTGTTTGGGCACACTATGGCTTCTAAACCCGTTTACTGCTATATACCTGTTCCTGAATTAAACTCATTTGTATAAAAATCATTACAGGTAAAGTGCAACCAATAACCATAAAAACTTACATCTCTCTTATCAGTATCCTGTCTTTATTGTTCGATTTCCATAATTACTTCGTGCATTATCTCATTTCTAATGCTATTGTGTTACCCTAAGCTAAAACAAAATAAAACCAAAATTTAATTCTCTAATCTATACCTCTATAGTCTACAACAATTTATATATATATATATATATATATATATATATATATATATATATATATATATATATATATATATTATTTCGATAAAAAATTTAGGTTATCACACCAACAACATATAAATAGCCATTAAAACTCTGACCAAATAGTATTATAGTTGAACAGAAAGGACAATCATTATAAATTAGGTCGATTGATTACGTTCGATAAAAACTATTACGTAAAAAGGATCGGACATACTTAAAACGAAATAATTATGATTAGAATTTTAATTGTAGACCGACCAGACTCAAAATGATCATAAGTCGATGTCTGTATAGTCCTAAATATATTACACCGGAAATAAAGTTATCAATTTAGACCATAATTATAACCACCCAGTATTTTAGTCGGTAAATAAAAATTCACATCCTTTTTTCGCTTTGGTGATGGTTCAATTGTCACGTGACTTATTGTAAATTAAGTATATGCTAGATATATATATACCAAAACCTAAAATTATAGAGTCGAACCATTTTTCAATATGTTATCTAGATATCATGGTTAAATTATAGGTTTGTGTTTAGAGCAATTTTAAAATCAAATATTAGGGGAGGCAATATCAAAGGTATCGAAACCAATATTTTTTGACATAATAGAAAATTACTATGATCTAAAAATTGTACATGTACTTGATACTATATGAATACCCATTATAACGTTAATTAAATTATAATAGTAAATATTCGTTGGGTTTTTAGTGAGTATTACGATAGTTTTGTCACACCATGGACTAAAAAAAATTTCAAAAATTTCAAAAATTCCCGTCAAAAGTAATATCATAATTTATAAAGTTAGGGGGGAAGTTAGCATCGTGGTATATTTGTTAGTGGTTTCGCATAACCGATTTCGTTTCGACGACTTGTTTGATTTATGAATTATTACTCTTGTACAGACATAAAATTCAATTTGTATAAATTATAATTAGAGGTATTGCTGATGAAAAAATTACAGAGGTATGCCTTCAAAACAAGTAGTTTTAGTATTGATTTATATAATTTAAACGAGAAGTTAGTATTTCAAGAACTCGATTGCAAAAATATGGGGAACCAATTTAATGTCCTTTTGATTGTGGTGTGGGAAATTTTTTTCATTACTAAAATTTATCATTTACTTATGGAGTTACTAGGTCTACACAATAATGAAAAATTTGGTATGTTTCAAAACATGGAGAAGAAAACATGTTGGTAGAGATTTTGAATTTTTATTAAGTCTTGTATATTTCAAAACTTTTAAGTTCAAATTATCGGCTGTAAATTCGTTTAAAACAGGTTCAGTGTGGTTTTTATTGTTTAATAACGTAGCTTAGATGACCCTTGGTAGCATAAACTATGTTTTGAAATATTATGTTTTTTTCGATTAAAAGAATTCAAAGGGGTTAGCCTTTGCTAATTTACGAATTTCATTGTATATTCAATACACCTCGTAATAGTAGCCCGATTTTGATGAATGATAACTTAATCAAAAGCTCTGGCCATCAGTATAAATATTTCGTTAAAATATATATACATTTCAACAAATAATTTGCATCCAAAAAATTATAAATTAGCAAAGGGGTTAGCCTTTGCTAATTTACGAATTTCATTGTATATTCAATACACCTCGAAATAGTAGCCCGATTTTGATGAATGATACCTTAATCAAAAGCTCTGGCCATCAGTATAAATACTTCCTTAAAATATGTATACTAAATATATAAGTATTTATACTGATGACCAGAGCTTTTGATTAAGGTATCATTCATCAAAATCGGGCTACTATTACGAGGTGTATTGAATATACAATGAAATTCGTAAATTAGCAAAGGCTAACAACCCCTTTGCTAAATTTTAATATTTTGCATACAAATTATTTGTTGAAATGTATATATATATTTTAACGAAGTATTTATACTGATGGCCAGAGCTTTTGATTAAGGTATCATTCATCAAAATCGGGCTACTATTTCGAGGTGTATTGAATATACAATGAAATTCGTAAATTAGCAAAGGCTAACCCCTTTGCTAATTTGTAATTTTTTGGATGCAAATTATTTGTTGAAATGTATATATATTTTAACGAAATATTTATACTGATGGCCAGAGCTTTTGATTAAGGTATAATTCATCAAAATCGGGCTACTATTTCGAGGTGTATTGAATATACAATGAAATTCGTAAATTAGCAAAGGCTAACCCCTTTGCTAATATGTAATTTTTTGGATGCAAATTATTTGTTGAAATGTATATATATTTTAACGAAGAATTTATACTGATGGCCAGAGCTTTTGATTAAGGTATCATTCATCAAAATCGGGCTACTATTTCGAGGTGTATTGAATATACAATGAAATTCGTAAATTAGCAAAGGCTAACCCCTTTGCTAATTTGTAATTTTTTGGATGCAAATTATTTGTTGAAATGTATATATATTTTAACGAAATATTTATACTGATGGCCAGAGCTTTTGATTAAGGTATAATTCATCAAAATCGGGCTACTATTTCGAGGTGTATTGAATATACAATGAAATTCGTAAATTAGCAAAGGCTAACCCCTTTGCTAATTTATAATTTTTTGGATGCAAATTATTTGTTGAAATGTATATATATTTTAACGAAATGTATATTTATTTTAACGAATTATTAATATTGAATATACAGTGAAATTCGTAAATTAGCAAAGGCTAACAACCCCTTTGCTAAATTTTAATATTTTGCATACAAATTATTTGTTGAAATGTATATATATTTTAACGAAGTATTTATACTGATGGCCAGAGCTTTTGATTAAGGTATCATTCATCAAAATCGGGCTACTATTTCGAGGTGTATTGAATATACAATGAAATTCGTAAATTAGCAAAGGCTAACCCCTTTGCTAATATGTAATTTTTTGGATGCAAATTATTTGTTGAAATGTATATATATTTTAACGAAGAATTTATACTGATGGCCAGAGCTTTTGATTAAGGTATCATTCATCAAAATCGGGCTACTATTTCGAGGTGTATTGAATATACAATGAAATTCGTAAATTAGCAAAGGCTAACCCCTTTGCTAATTTGTAATTTTTTGGATGCAAATTATTTGTTGAAATGTATATATATTTTAACGAAATATTTATACTGATGGCCAGAGCTTTTGATTAAGGTATAATTCATCAAAATCGGGCTACTATTTCGAGGTGTATTGAATATACAATGAAATTCGTAAATTAGCAAAGGCTAACCCCTTTGCTAATTTATAATTTTTTGGATGCAAATTATTTGTTGAAATGTATATATATTTTAACGAAATGTATATTTATTTTAACGAATTATTAATATTGAATATACAGTGAAATTCGTAAATTAGCAAAGGCTAACAACCCCTTTGCTAAATTTTAATATTTTGCATACAAATTATTTGTTGAAATGTATATATATTTTAACGAAGTATTTATACTGATGGCCAGAGCTTTTGATTAAGGTATCATTCATCAAAATCGGGCTACTATTTCGAGGTGTATTGAATATACAATGAAATTCGTAAATTAGCAAAGGCTAACCCCTTTGCTAAATTTTAATATTTTGCATACAAATTATTTGTTGAAATGTATATATATTTTAACGAAGTATTTATACTGATGGCCAGAGCTTTTGATTAAGGTATCATTCATCAAAATCGGGCTACTATTTCGAGGTGTATTGAATATACAATGAAATTCGTAAATTAGCAAAGGCTAACCCCTTTGCTAATTTGTAATTTTTTGGATGCAAATTATTTGTTGAAATGTATATATATTTTAACGAAATATTTATACTGATGGCCAGAGCTTTTGATTAAGGTATAATTCATCAAAATCGGGCTACTATTTCGAGGTGTATTGAATATACAATGAAATTCGTAAATTAGCAAAGGCTAACCCCTTTGCTAATTTATAATTTTTTGGATGCAAATTATTTGTTGAAATGTATATATATTTTAACGAAATGTATATTTATTTTAACGAATTATTAATATTGAATATACAGTGAAATTCGTAAATTAGCAAAGGCTAACAACCCCTTTGCTAAATTTTAATATTTTGCATACAAATTATTTGTTGAAATGTATATATATTTTAACGAAGTATTTATACTGATGGCCAGAGCTTTTGATTAAGGTATCATTCATCAAAATCGTGCTACTATTTCGAGGTGTATTGAATATACAATGAAATTCGTAAATTAGCAAATGCTAACCCCTTTGCTAAATTTTAATATTTTGCATACAAATTATTTGTTGAAATGTATATATATTTTAACGAAGTATTTATACTGATGGCCAGAGCTTTTGATTAAGGTATCATTCATCAAAATCGGGCTACTATTTCGAGGTGTATTGAATATACAATGAAATTCGTAAATTAGCAAAGGCTAACCCCTTTGCTAATATGTAATTTTTTGGATGCAAATTATTTGTTGAAATGTATATATATTTTAACGAAGTATTTATACTGATGGCCAGAGCTTTTGATTAAGGTATCATTCATCAAAATCGGGCTACTATTTCGAGGTGTATTGAATATACAATGAAATTCGTAAATTAGCAAAGGCTAACCCCTTTGCTAATTTGTAATTTTTTGGATGCAAATTATTTGATGAAATGTATAAATATTTTAACGAAGTATTTATACTGATGGCCAGAGCTTTTGATTAAGGTATCATTCATCAAAATCGGGCTACTATTTCGAGGTGTATTGAATATACAATGAAATTCGTAAATTAGCAAAGGCTAACCCCTTTGCTAATTTGTAATTTTTTGGATGCAAATTATTTGTTGAAATGTATATATATTTTAACGAAGTATTTATACTAATGGCCAGAGCTTTTGATTAAGGTATCATTCATCAAAATCGGGCTACTATTACGAGGTGTATTGAATATACAATGAAATTCGTAAATTAGCAAAGGCTAACCCCTTTGCTAATTTATAATTTTTTGGATGCAAATTATTTATTGAAATGTATATATATTTTAACGAAATGTATATTTATTTTAACGAATTATTAATATTGAATATACAGTGAAATTCGTAAATTAGCAAAGGCTAACAACCCCTTTGCTAAATTTTAATATTTTGCATACAAATTATTTGTTGAAATGTATATATATTTTAACGAAGTATTTATACTGATGGCCAGAGCTTTTGATTAAGGTATCATTCATCAAAATCGGGCTACTATTTCGAGGTGTATTGAATATACAATGAAATTCGTAAATTAGCAAAGGCTAACCCCTTTGCTAATTTGTAATTTTTTGGATGCAAATTATTTGTTGAAATGTATATATATTTTAACGAAGTATTTATACTGATGGCCAGAGCTTTTGATTAAGGTATCATTCATCAAAATCGGGCTACTATTACGAGGTGTATTGAATATACAATGAAATTCGTAAATTAGCAAAGGCTAACCCCTTTGCTAATTTATAATTTTTTGGATGCAAATTATTTGTTGAAATGTATATATATTTTAACGAAGTATTTATACTGATGGCCAGAGCTTTTGATTAAGGTATCATTCATCAAAATCGGGCTACTATTTCGAGGTGTATTGAATATACAATGAAATTCGTAAATTAGCAAAGGCTAACCCTTTTGCTAATTTGTAATTTTTTGGATGCAAATTATTTGTTGAAATGTATATATATTTTAACGAAGTATTTATACTGATGGCCAGAGCTTTTGATTAAGGTATCATTCATCAAAATCGGGCTAATATTTCGAGGTGTATTGAATATACAATGAAATTCGTAAATTAGCAAAGGCTAACCCCTTTGCTAATTTGTAATTTTTTGGATGCAAATTATTTGTTGAAATGTATATATATTTTAACGAAGTATTTATACTGATGGCCAGAGCTTTTGATTAAGGTATCATTCATCAAAATCGGGCTACTATTTCGAGGTGTATTGAATATACAATGAAATTCGTAAATTAGCAAAGGCTTACCTTTTTGCTAATTTGTAATTTTTTGGATGCAAATTATTTGTTGAAATGTATATATATTTTAACGAAGAATTTATGCTGATGGCCAGAGCTTTTGATTAAGGTATCATTCATCAAAATCGGGCTACTATTTCGAGGTGTATTGAATATACAATGAAATTCGTAAATTAGCAAAGGCTAACCCTTTTGCTAATTTGTAATTTTTTGGATGCAAATTATTTGTTGAAATGTATATATATTTTAACGAAGTATTTATACTGATGGCCAGAGCTTTTGATTAAGGTATCATTCATCAAAATCGGGCTAATATTTCGAGGTGTATTGAATATACAATGAAATTCGTAAATTAGCAAAGGCTAACCCCTTTGCTAATTTGTAATTTTTTGGATGCAAATTATTTGTTGAAATGTATATATATTTTAACGAAGTATTTATACTGATGGCCAGAGCTTTTGATTAAGGTATCATTCATCAAAATCGGGCTACTATTTCGAGGTGTATTGAATATACAATGAAATTCGTAAATTAGCAAAGGCTAACCCCTTTGCTAATTTGTAATTTTTTGGATGCAAATTATTTGTTGAAATGTATATATATTTTAACGAAGTATTTATACTGATGGCCAGAGCTTTTGATTAAGGTATCATTCATCAAAATCGGGCTAATATTTCGAGGTGTATTGAATATACAATGAAATTCGTAAATTAGCAAAGGCTAACCCCTTTGCTAATTTGTAATTTTTTGGATGCAAATTATTTGTTGAAATGTATATATATTTTAACGAAGTATTTATACTGATGGCCAGAGCTTTTGATTAAGGTATCATTCATCAAAATCGGGCTACTCTTTCGAGTTGTATTGAATATACAATGAAATTCGTAAATTAGCAAAGGCTAACCCTTTTGCTAATTTGTAATTTTTTGGATGCAAATTATTTGTTGAAATGTATATATATTTTAACGAAGTATTTATACTGATGGCCAGAGCTTTTGATTAAGGTATCATTCATCAAAATCGGGCTAATATTTCGAGGTGTATTGAATATACAATGAAATTCGTAAATTAGCAAAGGCTAACCCCTTTGCTAATTTGTAATTTTTTGGATGCAAATTATTTGTTGAAATGTATATATATTTTAACGAAGTATTTATACTGATGGCCAGAGCTTTTGATTAAGGTATCATTCATCAAAATCGGGCTAATATTTCGAGGTGTATTGAATATACAATGAAATTCGTAAATTAGCAAAGGCTAACCCCTTTGCTAATTTGTAATTTTTTGGATGCAAATTATTTGTTGAAATGTATATATATTTTAACGAAGTATTTATACTGATGGCCAGAGCTTTTGATTAAGGTATCATTCATCAAAATCGGGCTACTCTTTCGAGTTGTATTGAATATACAATGAAATTCGTAAATTAGCAAAGGCTAACCCTTTTGCTAATTTGTAATTTTTTGGATGCAAATTATTTGTTGAAATGTATATATATTTTAACGAAGTATTTATACTGATGGCCAGAGCTTTTGATTAAGGTATCATTCATCAAAATCGGGCTAATATTTCGAGGTGTATTGAATATACAATGAAATTCGTAAATTAGCAAAGGCTAACCCCTTTGCTAATTTGTAATTTTTTGGATGCAAATTATTTGTTGAAATGTATATATATTTTAACGAAATGTATATTTTTTTTAACGAATTATTAATATTGAATATACAGTGAAATTCGTAAATTAGCAAAGGCTAACAACCCCTTTGCTAAATTTTAATATTTTGCATACAAATTATTTGTTGAAATGTATATATATTTTAACGAAGTATTTATACTGATGGCCAGAGCTTTTGATTAAGGTATCATTCATCAAAATCGGGCTACTATTTCGAGGTGTATTGAATATACAATGAAATCCGTAAATTAGCAAAGGCTAACCCCTTTGCTAATTTGTAATTTTTTGGATGCAAATTATTTGTTGAAATGTATATATATTTTATCGAAGTATTTATACTGATGGCCAGAGCTTTTGATTAAGGTATCATTCATCAAAATCGGGCTACTATTACGAGGTGTATTGAATATACAATGAAATTCGTAAATTAGCAAAGGCTAACCCCTTTGCTAATTTATAATTTTTTGGATGCAAATTATTTGTTGAAATGTATATATATTTTAACGAAGTATTTATACTGATGGCCAGAGCTTTTGATTAAGGTATCATTCATCAAAATCGGGCTACTATTTCGAGGTGTATTGAATATACAATGAAATTCGTAAATTAGCAAAGGCTAACCCCTTTGCTAATTTGTAATTTTTTGGATGCAAATTATTTGTTGAAATGTATATATATTTTAAAGAAGTATTTATACTGATGGCCAGAGCTTTTGATTAAGGTATCATTCATCAAAATCGGGCTACTATTACGAGGTGTATTGAATATACAATGAAATTCGTAAATTAGCAAAGGCTAACCCCTTTGCTAATTTATAATTTTTTGGATGCAAATTATTTGTTGAAATGTATATATATTTTAACGAAATGTATATTTATTTTAACGAATTATTAATATTGAATATACAGTGAAATTCGTAAATTAGCAAAGGCTAACAACCCCTTTGCTAAATTTTAATATTTTGCATACAAATTATTTGTTGAAATATATATATATTTTAACGAAGTATTTATACTGATGGCCAGAGCTTTTGATTAAGGTATCATTCATCAAAATCGGGCTACTATTTCGAGGTGTATTGAATATACAATGAAATCCGTAAATTAGCAAAGGCTAACCCCTTTGCTAATTTGTAATTTTTTGGATGCAAATTATTTGTTGAAATGTATATATATTTTATCGAAGTATTTATACTGATGGCCAGAGCTTTTGATTAAGGTATCATTTATCAAAATCGGGCTACTATTACGAGGTGTATTGAATATACAATGAAATTCGTAAATTAGCAAAGGCTAACCCCTTTGCTAATTTGTAATTTTTTGGATGCAAATTATTTGTTGAAATGTATATATATTTTATCGAAGTATTTATACTGATGGCCAGAGCTTTTGATTAAGGTATCATTCATCAAAATCGGGCTACTATTACGAGGTGTATTGAATATACAATGAAATTCGTAAATTAGCAAAGGCTAACCTCTTTGCTAATTTGTAATTTTTTGGATGCAAATTATTTGTTGAAATGTATATATATTTTAACGAAGTATTTATACTGATGGCCAGAGCTTTTGATTAAGGTATCATTCATCAAAATCGGGCTACTATTTCGAGGTGTATTGAATATACAATGAAATCCGTAAATTAGCAAAGGCTAACCCCTTTGCTAATTTGTAATTTTTTGGATGCAAATTATTTGTTGAAATGTATATATATTTTATCGAAGTATTTATACTGATGGCCAGAGCTTTTGATTAAGGTATCATTCATCAAAATCGGGCTACTATTACGAGGTGTATTGAATATACAATGAAATTCGTAAATTAGCAAAGGCTAACCCCTTTGCTAATTTGTAATTTTTTGGATGCAAATTATTTGTTGAAATGTATATATATTTTAACGAAGTATTTATACTGATGGCCAGAGCTTTTGATTAAGGTATCATTCATCAAAATCGGGCTACTATTTCGAGGTGTATTGAATATACAATGAAATTCGTAAATTAGCAAAGGCTAACCCCTTTGCTAATTTATAATTTTTTGGATGCAAATTATTTGTTGAAATGTATATATATTTTAACGAAATGTATATTTATTTTAACGAATTATTAATATTGAATATACAGTGAAATTCGTAAATTAGCAAAGGCTAACAACCCCTTTGCTAAATTTTAATATTTTGCATACAAATTATTTGTTGAAATGTATATATATTTTAACGAAGTATTTATACTGATGGCCAGAGCTTTTGATTAAGGTATCATTCATCAAAATCGGGCTACTATTACGAGGTGTATTGAATATACAATGAAATTCGTAAATTAGCAAAGGCTAACCCCTTTGCTAATTTGTAATTTTTTGGATGCAAATTATTTGTTGAAATGTATATATATTTTAACGAAGTATTTATACTGATGGCCAGAGCTTTTGATTAAGGTATCATTCATCAAAATCGGGCTACTATTTCGAGGTGTATTGAATATACAATGAAATCCGTAAATTAGCAAAGGCTAACCCCTTTGCTAATTTGTAATTTTTTGGATGCAAATTATTTGTTGAAATGTATATATATTTTAACGAAGTATTTATACTGATGGCCAGAGCTTTTGATTAAGGTATCATTCATCAAAATCGGGCTACTATTACGAGGTGTATTGAATATACAATGAAATTCGTAAATTAGCAAAGGCTAACCCCTTTGCTAATTTGTAATTTTTTGGATGCAAATTATTTGTTGAAATGTATATATATTTTAACGAAGTATTTATACTGATGGCCAGAGCTTTTTATTAAGGTATCATTCATCAAAATCGGGCTACTATTTCGAGGTGTATTGAATATACAATGAAATCCGTAAATTAGCAAAGGCTAACCCCTTTGCTAATTTGTAATTTTTTGGATGCAAATTATTTGTTGAAATGTATATATATTTTATCGAAGTATTTATACTGATGGCCAGAGCTTTTGATTAAGGTATCATTCATCAAAATCGGGCTACTATTACGAGGTGTATTGAATATACAATGAAATTCGTAAATTAGCAAAGGCTAACCCCTTTGCTAATTTATAATTTTTTGGATGCAAATTATTTGTTGAAATGTATATATATTTTAACGAAATGTATATTTATTTTAACGAATTATTAATATTGAATATACAGTGAAATTCGTAAATTAGCAAAGGCTAACAACCCCTTTGCTAAATTTTAATATTTTGCATACAAATTATTTGTTGAAATGTATATATATTTTAACGAAGTATTTATACTGATGGCTAGAGCTTTTGATTAAGGTATCATTCATCAAAATCGGGCTACTATTTCGAGGTGTATTGAATATACAATGAAATCCGTAAATTAGCAAAGGCTAACCCCTTTGCTTATTTGTAATTTTTTGGATGCAAATTATTTGTTGAAATGTATATATATTTTACCGAAGTATTTATACTGATGGCCAGAGCTTTTGATTAAGGTATCATTCATCAAAATCGGGCTACTATTACGAGGTGTATTGAATATACAATGAAATTCGTAAATTAGCAAAGGCTAACCCCTTTGCTAATTTGTAATTTTTTGGATGCAAATTATTTGTTGAAATGTATATATATTTTAACGAAGTATTTATACTGATGGCCAGAGCTTTTGATTAAGGTATCATTCATCAAAATCGGGCTACTATTTCGAGGTGTATTGAATATACAATGAAATTCGTAAATTAGCAAAGGCTAACCCTTTTGCTAATTTGTAATTTTTTGGATGCAAATTATTTGTTGAAATGTATATATATTTTAACGAAGTATTTATACTGATGGCCAGAGCTTTTGATTAAGGTATCATTCATCAAAATCGGGCTACTATTTCGAGGTGTATTGAATATACAATGAAATTCGTAAATTAGCAAAGGCTAACCCTTTTGCTAATTTGTAATTTTTTGGATGCAAATTATTTGTTGAAATGTATATATATTTTAACGAAGTATTTATACTGATGGCCAGAGCTTTTGATTAAGGTATCATTCATCAAAATCGGGCTACTATTTCGAGGTGTATTGAATATACAATGAAATTCGTAAATTAGCAAAGGCTAACCCTTTTGCTAATTTGTAATTTTTTGGATGCAAATTATTTGTTGAAATGTATATATATTTTAACGAAGTATTTATACTGATGGCCAGAGCTTTTGATTAAGGTATCATTCATCAAAATCGGGCTACTATTTCGAGGTGTATTGAATATACAATGAAATCCGTAAATTAGCAAAGGCTAACCCCTTTGCAAATTTGTAATTTTTTGGATGCAAATTATTTGTTGAAATGTATATATATTTTATCGAAGTATTTATACTGATGGCCAGAGCTTTTGATTAAGGTATCATTCATCAAAATCGGGCTACTATTTCGAGGTGTATTGAATATACAATGAAATCCGTAAATTAGCAAAGGCTAACCCCTTTGCTAATTTGTAATTTTTTGGATGCAAATTATTTGTTGAAATGTATATATATTTTAACGAAATGTATATTTATTTTAACGAATTATTAATATTGAATATACAGTGAAATTCGTAAATTAGCAAAGGCTAACAACCCCTTTGCTAAATTTTAATATTTTGCATACAAATTATTTGTTGAAATGTATATTTATTTTAACGAAGTATTTATACTGAAGGCCAGAGCTTTTGATTAAGGTATCATTCATCAAAATCGGGCTACTATTTCGAGGTGTATTGAATATACAATGAAATTCGTAAATTAGCAAAGGCTAACCCCTTTGCTAATTTGTAATTTTTTGGATGCAAATTATTTGTTGAAATGTATATATATTTTAACGAAGTATTTATACTGATGGCCAGAGCTTTTGATTAAGGTATCATTCATCAAAATCGGGCTACTATTACGAGGTGTATTGAATATACAATGAAATTCGTAAATTAGCAAAGGCTAACCCCTTTGCTAATTTGTAATTTTTTGGATGCAAATTATTTGTTGAAATGTATATATATTTTAACGAAGTATTTATACTGATGGCCAGAGCTTTTGATTAAGGTATCATTCATCAAAATCGGGCTACTATTTTGAGGTGTATTGAATATACAATGAAATCCGTAAATTAGCAAAGGCTAACCCCTTTGCTAATTTGTAATTTTTTGGATGCAAATTATTTGTTGAAATGTATATATATTTTATCGAAGTATTTATACTGATGGCCAGAGCTTTTGATTAAGGTATCATTCATCAAAATCGGGCTACTATTACGAGGTGTATTGAATATACAATGAAATTCGTAAATTAGCAAAGGCTAACCCCTTTGCTAATTTATAATTTTTTGGATGCAAATTATTTGTTGAAATGTATATATATTTTAACGAAATGTATATTTATTTTAACGAATTATTAATATTGAATATACAGTGAAATTCGAAACCCCTTTGCTAAATTTTAATATTTTGCATACAAATTATTTGTTGAAATGTATATATATTTTAACGAAGTATTTATACTGATGGCCAGAGCTTTTGATTAAGGTATCATTCATCAAAATCGGGCTACTATTTCGAGGTGTATTGAATATACAATGAAATCCGTAAATTAGCAAAGGCTAACCCCTTTGCTAATTTGTAATTTTTTGGATGCAAATTATTTGTTGAAATGTATATATATTTTATCGAAGTATTTATACTGATGGCCAGAGCTTTTGATTAAGGTATCATTCATCAAAATCGGGCTACTATTACGAGGTGTATTGAATATACAATGAAATTCGTAAATTAGCAAAGGCTAACCCCTTTGCTAATTTGTAATTTTTTGGATGCAAATTATTTGTTGAAATGTATATATATTTTAACGAAGTATTTATACTGATGGCCAGAGCTTTTGATTAAGGTATCATTCATCAAAATCGGGCTACTATTTCGAGGTGTATTGAATATACAATGAAATCCGTAAATTAGCAAAGGCTAACCCCTTTGCTAATTTGTAATTTTTTGGATGCAAATTATTTGTTGAAATGTATATATATTTTAACGAAGTATTTATACTGATGGCCAGAGCTTTTGATTAAGGTATCATTCATCAAAATCGGGCTACTATTACGAGGTGTATTGAATATACAATGAAATTCGTAAATTAGCAAAGGCTAACCCCTTTGCTAATTTGTAATTTTTTGGATGCAAATTATTTGTTGAAATGTATATATATTTTAACGAAGTATTTATACTGATGGCCAGAGCTTTTGATTAAGGTATCATTCATCAAAATCGGGCTACTATTTCGAGGTGTATTGAATATACAATGAAATCCGTAAATTAGCAAAGGCTAACCCCTTTGCTAATTTGTAATTTTTTGGATGCAAATTATTTGTTGAAATGTATATATATTTTATCGAAGTATTTATACTGATGGCCAGAGCTTTTGATTAAGGTATCATTCATCAAAATCGGGCTACTATTACGAGGTGTATTGAATATACAATGAAATTCGTAAATTAGCAAAGGCTAACCCCTTTGCTAATTTGTAATTTTTTGGATGCAAATTATTTGTTGAAATGTATATATATTTTAACGAAGTATTTATACTGATGGCCAGAGCTTTTGATTAAGGTATCATTCATCAAAATCGGGCTACTATTTCGAGGTGTATTGAATATACAATGAAATTCGTAAATTAGCAAAGGCTAACCCCTTTGCTAATTTATAATTTTTTGGATGCAAATTATTTGTTGAAATGTATATATATTTTAACGAAATGTATATTTATTTTAACGAATTATTAATATTGAATATACAGTGAAATTCGTAAATTAGCAAAGGCTAACAACCCCTTTGCTAAATTTTAATATTTTGCATACAAATTATTTGTTGAAATGTATATATATTTTAACGAAGTATTTATACTGATGGCCAGAGCTTTTGATTAAGGTATCATTCATCAAAATCGGGCTACTATTACGAGGTGTATTGAATATACAATGAAATTCGTAAATTAGCAAAGGCTAACCCCTTTGCTAATTTGTAATTTTTTGGATGCAAATTATTTGTTGAAATGTATATATATTTTAACGAAGTATTTATACTGATGGCCAGAGCTTTTGATTAAGGTATCATTCATCAAAATCGGGCTACTATTTCGAGGTGTATTGAATATACAATGAAATCCGTAAATTAGCAAAGGCTAACCCCTTTGCTAATTTGTAATTTTTTGGATGCAAATTATTTGTTGAAATGTATATATATTTTAACGAAGTATTTATACTGATGGCCAGAGCTTTTGATTAAGGTATCATTCATCAAAATCGGGCTACTATTACGAGGTGTATTGAATATACAATGAAATTCGTAAATTAGCAAAGGCTAACCCTTTTGCTAATTTGTAATTTTTTGGATGCAAATTATTTGTTGAAATGTATATATATTTTAACGAAGTATTTATACTGATGGCCAGAGCTTTTGATTAAGGTATCATTCATCAAAATCGGGCTACTATTACGAGGTGTATTGAATATACAATGAAATTCGTAAATTAGCAAAGGCTAACCCCTTTGCTAATTTGTAATTTTTTGGATGCAAATTATTTGTTGAAATGTATATATATTTTAACGAAGTATTTATACTGATGGCCAGAGCTTTTGATTAAGGTATCATTCATCAAAATCGGGCTACTATTTCGAGGTGTATTGAATATACAATGAAATCCGTAAATTAGCAAAGGCTAACCCCTTTGCTAATTTGTAATTTTTTGGATGCAAATTATTTGTTGAAATGTATATATATTTTATCGAAGTATTTATACTGATGGCCAGAGCTTTTGATTAAGGTATCATTCATCAAAATCGGGCTACTATTACGAGGTGTATTGAATATACAATGAAATTCGTAAATTAGCAAAGGCTAACCCCTTTGCTAATTTATAATTTTTTGGATGCAAATTATTTGTTGAAATGTATATATATTTTAACGAAATGTATATTTATTTTAACGAATTATTAATATTGAATATACAGTGAAATTCGTAAATTAGCAAAGGCTAACAACCCCTTTGCTAAATTTTAATATTTTGCATACAAATTATTTTTTGAAATGTATATATATTTTAACGAAGTATTTATACTGATGGCTAGAGCTTTTGATTAAGGTATCATTCATCAAAATCGGGCTACTATTTCGAGGTGTATTGAATATACAATGAAATCCGTAAATTAGCAAAGGCTAACCCCTTTGCTTATTTGTAATTTTTTGGATGCAAATTATTTGTTGAAATGTATATATATTTTAACGAAGTATTTATACTGATGGCCAGAGCTTTTGATTAAGGTATCATTCATCAAAATCGGGCTACTATTTCGAGGTGTATTGAATATACAATGAAATCCGTAAATTAGCAAAGGCTAACCCCTTTGCTAATTTGTAATTTTTTGGATGCAAATTATTTGTTGAAATGTATATATATTTTAACGAAGTATTTATACTGATGGCCAGAGCTTTTGATTAAGGTATCATTCATCAAAATCGGGCTACTATTACGAGGTGTATTGAATATACAATGAAATTCGTAAATTAGCAAAGGCTAACCCTTTTGCTAATTTGTAATTTTTTGGATGCAAATTATTTGTTGAAATGTATATATATTTTAACGAAGTATTTATACTGATGGCCAGAGCTTTTGATTAAGGTATCATTCATCAAAATCGGGCTACTATTACGAGGTGTATTGAATATACAATGAAATTCGTAAATTAGCAAAGGCTAACCCCTTTGCTAATTTGTAATTTTTTGGATGCAAATTATTTGTTGAAATGTATATATATTTTAACGAAGTATTTATACTGATGGCCAGAGCTTTTGATTAAGGTATCATTCATCAAAATCGGGCTACTATTTCGAGGTGTATTGAATATACAATGAAATCCGTAAATTAGCAAAGGCTAACCCCTTTGCTAATTTGTAATTTTTTGGATGCAAATTATTTGTTGAAATGTATATATATTTTATCGAAGTATTTATACTGATGGCCAGAGCTTTTGATTAAGGTATCATTCATCAAAATCGGGCTACTATTACGAGGTGTATTGAATATACAATGAAATTCGTAAATTAGCAAAGGCTAACCCTTTTGCTAATTTGTAATTTTTTGGATGCAAATTATTTGTTGAAATGTATATATATTTTAACGAAGTATTTATACTGATGGCCAAAGCTTTTGATTAAGGTATCATTCATCAAAATCGGGCTACTATTTCGAGGTGTATTGAATATACAATGAAATTCGTAAATTAGCAAAGGCTAACCCTTTTGCTAATTTGTAATTTTTTGGATGCAAATTATTTGTTGAAATGTATATATATTTTAACGAAGTATTTATACTGATGGCCAGAGCTTTTGATTAAGGTATCATTCATCAAAATCGGGCTACTATTTCGAGGTGTATTGAATATACAATGAAATTCGTAAATTAGCAAAGGCTAACCCTTTTGCTAATTTGTAATTTTTTGGATGCAAATTATTTGTTGAAATGTATATATATTTTAACGAAGTATTTATACTGATGGCCAGAGCTTTTGATTAAGGTATCATTCATCAAAATCGGGCTACTATTTCGAGGTGTATTGAATATACAATGAAATCCGTAAATTAGCAAAGGCTAACCCCTTTGCAAATTTGTAATTTTTTGGATGCAAATTATTTGTTGAAATGTATATATATTTTATCGAAGTATTTATACTGATGGCCAGAGCTTTTGATTAAGGTATCATTCATCAAAATCGGGCTACTATTTCGAGGTGTATTGAATATACAATGAAATCCGTAAATTAGCAAAGGCTAACCCCTTTGCTAATTTGTAATTTTTTGGATGCAAATTATTTGTTGAAATGTATATATATTTTATCGAAGTATTTATACTGATGGCCAGAGCTTTTGATTAAGGTATCATTCGTCAAAATCGGGCTACTATTTCGAGGTATTTTGAATATACAATGAAATTCGTAAATTAACAAAGGCTTAGTTTGGATGTTCTTAGGTAGTCTAGATGATACTACGTAAAAATGGTCGTACGTCCAATTTAATCGTCATAGTGTTAATCAAAATATTAAATTTTATTTCGTTTCCCATGTTTTTGTGTTCACTTGATTTTTTGTTATGTAATTACCCGCATAAATTAAACGATTATAGTTATCTCGTTCAAAAAGATTACTTAAATTTAGGTGAGAAAAGATAAAACGGTAACCACTTCCTTAACAAATTTATATGCCGCACACTTATTATAAGTCAATCGTAACTAGTGTCAGATGTATGTTTTAATTTTTAGATAACGTTCTTCGTTTGATGAAACCGAATGGCTGACAAATAAATAAACTCCAAACGGTGGTAAAGGATTTGTTTAAAAACGACACAAGTTTGTGATACCAACCGTAAATCATTTTTACACTCGATCAACAAAATATGAGTCATTCGACTCACTATATATTTACCATAAATGTCATTGATCTCTCATCGTAATCGTAATGACCCAATAAGCCCTAAAACCTCATTTAATGCCCATTACTCTAAATTTATCCCATCCATCCCATACAGATCATTTAATATTTACACAAACATAACCTTTTTAAACCTAGTTTTGTTGTTGTTATAGTTTATGGTTAAATCTAATCCGCGTCCCTCAACAAATTGAAAAAGTAAAAAAAAAACTATCGAGAATATAAAAAAATCATCAGTCAATGCCCTATACGAACACAGGTGTTCAAATGATGCTACCAAAAATATTGAACATTAAAAACAAACGAACGAACCTCGATTTATTTTTTTTTTCACCCTTAATTCGATCGCATTATACTCTCGTATTTAGAACTTAAATGAAAATCCTCGTCCCCTTTTTTTCCATTTTTCACTCGTTCATTACTCCTCGCTCGTTCACGATCCATTATAATATACGTACGTATACATTCGTGTTGTTGTTGTTATTTAACGTACACGTATATATGGAATTGAATTGATCAAGATTAAATGAAAAAAAAAAAAAAAAAAATTTTTTTTTTTGATTGAAAGGAGAATGGATCAAATAAGATGAAGCAGGGAAATAATCATATATGTAAGACAATCGTTTATATCGTTCGTTGCCTATACATAATAATACGATGCTGATGATGAAGAAGAAGATGAAGAAGATTACGAAGAAAATCATAATAACACAATAAATGCATCATAATATTATAAAATATAGAGGGCGAAGGGGGGACACCACAAGGAGAATAAACCAATACCATGTCTTGGCTCGAAGGTGAATATATTATGTACTTATGTACGAAAAGACGAAGAAGAAAAATTAAAAGAAGATTAGATGATTGTGTTATTATTACTACAAGTGGACATAATTATTTTTGATTTGATTATTTTTTTTTTATGTTTAGCTCTCTTACGCTATTGTTGTAACGGACAAAATGATTTTGTTGTTGTCATTTTGTTGAAGTGGTATATATGAGATTTTCAACTGAAATTTTTTTGTTTGTCCGTTTGAGATGTGATATACATAGAATGTACGATGACATTTATGTTGATGGATTAAATTTATTGAACGTATATGTGTTTGATGTTTGACTCGAGGGTTGCAAACTAAATCGTTAAACGATATGTGTTACTGAAGCTGTGATAGGAACTCGCAGGTCACAGTAATTAAATATGAAAATGAATGTTAGACAACTTCGAAAATTATGTTAATCAACGTGACGTCTACTCGGACTATTAATCGTACAATTCGATTATAATTTTAAAAATTTTCGTCTCAATTGGCCAAAAAAGTTTAAAATGTCACAACTCCGACCAATTTATCAAAGCCAATAGATATTTTGATAGTAATGTGTATTCATTGCGTTGAAATTCTATCAAATTGGCCAAACTGTTGAATAACTCGGATACAAATTGCGCCCTCTGTCGGAGACGATAATGGAAGTCACTCCGAATCGACTGATCCATGCATTCAAAAGTTCATCGGCTACTGTTTCTGCCCTTATATCTGGAATCGTCGTGACTTCTAGCCAACGAATGAAACGATCAATGATTGTTAGACAGTACCGTTGATTTCCGAACGGCTGTAAAGGTCCGATTTTATCAATGTGGATTTCTGCAAAACGATTGCTGACGATGGGATAGTTGCCGCATTGACTTATGACGCTCCTTGTTATTCTGCACTTTTGATAATTAATGCATGATTTTGCCCAATGACGTATGTCCATGTCAAGTGCCGACCAAATGAATTTTTTTCGGATGAGTTTGGTTGTGCTTCGAACTCCTGGGTGCGCCCCGTTGTGATATGTCTCAAATACCTGACGTCGAAAAATTACATGTCGCAGAACAAAAATTTGTCCGTTCCGAAGACTGGCATTTTGTGGAATTTTAGGCTTTTGTTGTTCTCGATCACCGTTATGAGTTCGTCATCCTCGGTTTGTTCATCAGCCATGAGTGAAAAAACTATGTTGCTTGGTATTGTTAGTGCATCGATATGTGATAGCATCCGCCACATCCTTATCCTTACCGGAGATGTGTTGTTTATTTGTCGTGTATTGTGCGATTAAATCCAAATGTCTACGTTGGCGGGGTGATGCCTTGTCTAGATTTTGAATTGTTGTGCATGTGATTGGTTTTTGATCGGTGAATAGTACGAATTCCCGACCGTCGACCAACTGTTAGAAATGCCTAATGGCTGTATACGCTGCCAATAACTTCATCCATACGAACTGTAATTTTGTTCTGCCCCTGTGAAATTGTTGTAAGCCCTTGGTTGTTGTTGTTCGTGTAAAGTTTACTATTTCTTCCACTCTAGTTCGATCTCAATTTTCTCCTTATTAAGACCTGTAACGGAATGTTTGACTGTGATGAGAAACGCTGTTTCGTGGAATACTGGTTTGAACCCTTGTATTATATTTCTGAATCCCGGTTTGATTTCATCCAGTTAATTGGTAGGATGGTAACACCATTAGGATTCTAGAGACTGGCAAGAATTTCAATGGATCGATGATTTTTTTGTTTTTTATGTCCACTAACAATCCGTAGTGCACAATCGGCTCCAATGATGCATCTGTCGACATTGGCGATCACAAATTTCCAAATGAACGTGACTTCGGTTAGGTTCTTTGTATCAAACTTTTCAATGGATGTGGCGTTGGCCGTGTTTAATTTTAAGTTTGATTTGGTGAGTTCTTCTCGCTGAGTGGGTGTTACGACGGAAATCTCGGCCCAGTGTCTATGAGAAACTGTCGTTTTGTTGATTCACCAAAAAACAACAATTAAACGGCTGTTTAAATGGCTGCCATCACTTGCCTTGTATTATGTGCTAGGTTTCGCACAATATCTGGCATTGTCTCCATATTTAGCGTGATCTAAGCAGTTTGGAAATTTCCTAACCTGGGATTCGGTGCGCGTCTTGCTGTACGAGTGTGCATTTCCGTTATATACTTTTTCTTGGGTGCCCTGTCCTTAACGACAGCTACCGATAAATTGATCAATCAAAACGTTAAGTTAAAAAGTTAATCCGCGCTAAGACTGACTGCTCCAGAATCTCAGTCAGTGATGGAGATGGAGTTTGCTAAACGTTGTATATACCAAGAGGGCTATTTATCTCGAGTATTTTATCCGCTAAGGCTGCAAGGTTAGCTAGCTCACCCTCTTCTGTGCATGATAGAAACTCGAGTATAAGACTCGGTAATCGTTGTAGCCATAAATTGCGCAATACTGCTTCAGTGATAAAGTCTGAAGCCAGTGCCTGTATTTCTTGTAGAAGTTGTGACGATTTTTGGTCATTGAGCTGTATCTCGGAAAGCATACGGTTTAGTTTCATTCTGTTGGTGTCACATAGCCTATATTTAATGGTTACTTTCAATGTCGCGTGTGGATGATTGTTAAAGGTTCGCAAACGTGTTTTACAATACAGTTTATATATGTAAGTTGTTCGTGATCCGTCGTAGTTGTTTGTTTGTTTGTTTGTTTATTTCTATGCAATCTGTTTTTGGGCCGAAGCTCACCCAACTTTTTCGCGGTTAATTAACGTCCTACTTTACGCCATTACTAGCCAAGTCGAGGACGCGCGAATACAGGTTCGCGTTTCAAATATCAATCTGCACATTGCATTGTTCCAGCCAGCCTGTACTGGCATGGACGATGGTTCGGCCCATGAATTCTGCACTCCAACGGGGGGTCATAGTTGTGTTCATCGTCATCACCGATCGTAATCAAGTGATGAAAAATCCCTTTTGCAACCCTCCCCCGTTGGGATTCGAACCCGATACCGGCCGTCCCAAACACCGCAGCTTTAACCACTGCGCCAATTGCTCGGTATCCGTCGTAGTTGGTTTCTTCATTTCTGTGAAATTCGCTTCGTCGACACCCATTTTGTTGAAAGATTTAAGGCAACATTTTTGATTTTGGTCTTCAGGTGAAATCTACGGAGCTCGTTAATAGTTTTGATCTAATATTAGTGATATTGATGCGACGTTACTTGCCGCGGTAATATTCATGCTGCACTGATGTGATAATACACACGCGGTAGTTTGGAGGTTATGTTGCTTCGAAGTTTGTGTCCTCAAAAAAAAAAAAAAAAAAAAAAAAAAAAAAAAAAACTGATTGTAATGCGCACGTATTGACCGGAATTGGATTGTGTATCACGTCGGGGTCACCGACGATGCGTCGATGCTGCCGCAAATGTAAGTAAATAAAATGCAAGTGTAAGTGGATATGCGGAATCTTCAAGTTAGTAGTTCACACAGCGAATTTAATTGAATTTTCCTCCGAGAAAATATCACTGCAAATGTCTGTCACAGTTTAGTATTTGGCCAATGCAGATAAGTGCGTTTCGGTATTCGAATCTGGAGCAAATTTAAAATTAATAGCCTTTGTTGTACAAAATTATTCTCTAATTATTTTTGAATTCTTCAAAGGTAGTGTGCTTAAATTAGATATGAACATTCGTAGTCTACTCCACTTCGAATAAATGGTCTCACTAAAGATACTCTTGAGGTTGGTAGACATCCCAGATCACTGGTTTAGACTTGTTAATAATTTGTGGACAACCATCTTCATCAACACGATCTCCGGCATGGGAACAGCGTAATGTGGAGGTAAGTAGCCCTTTTCTTGATCGTTGGATGATCTCCCGGTAAGAAAATCGGATGTTTGATGTCGTATTGGATTGGTGCAGTGATAATTTTATATCTTTGAGACCCATATTAATGAAATGATTAGCTGCGCATAATTCAATTTTGAGACTGCTGATGGGGTTAAATGATGCCACTTTAATTTTGAAGTAACAAGATTAACATTGACTTTTACGGTTGATATTATTGACTGTTAATACAATACTGTACCAAATGATCCTTTTGATGCATGGGCAAATCCTTGGATTTTTTTTAGAAACTAACTCCATATGTCCCCAATCCAAATATTATTAAAATATTCTCGTGCATAAAATGTTTTACCACTACAAGCCTTTCCAGGTTGTTTCTGGGAGTTGTATTTGAAATATAGTTAGAACAATTTTCTCCTTGACAATATAAATTAGTAGACGACTTACCAGTTTACCAAATTCTGATGGAATTACTCAAGCCTCTTATTATCCTTTGAAACTTGATATCTAAGGCCATAATGTTGGTCCTTGTTATTTTGCGATCGTAGCTTGAAGGTGCTAGTTTCTCATTAATATCCATTTATTTTCTCGAGGGTAACTCGACCTTTCAATCTTGCTAAATGATCGTGATGATACGAAGTTGAGCACCCACTGTATCTCTTGTCAGCTGTTAGACCAATTTCTCTCCATTTGCAATACCTTAGTAGGTTTTATGACATTTTGACCCCTTATACCCGTAGCAAACGCAAGTTCACTTATCATTTCCACAGGTATATGCATTGAAAGCCGTTAAATATAGATGCTAAATATAGTTCCAGTTTCGTTGATTGGTTGATAATTTCAATTAATTAATTTATGTGCTTTTTATTGCAAGGCCGCTTTAATGTTCCATGTGATTGTAAAACGGGTTGCTTAACAGTAAGACATGCGCACTTTTTATTTAACCAATCATTTTGGGATTGGTTTTACCAATCGTGGAGTCTCCTGGGCGGCTCTGACAGTCGCTGTTTTCAAAATCTCAAATCATCGGTGGTTGGTTTCCATAATTCTACTGCTAACAAGATTAATTTAGTGCTTTCTCATCTTCGGTTATTAGACCTTCACATTTCAAACGTTTGGTTCGTTTTTCTGTGATTCATGGCATGTACGAAAACAGTTACATTTTACAGCGACCAATTGCCAATTTGACAACCAACCGATAACATCTCTTAGCTTGGATGACCCAAGACCATCCCTAAGTAATTAACAAATGGTCAATTGGCCTTAAGACGTCTTAAATGGGTGCAGCTATGTTTCCAACTGGATTAAATCAATGAAATCTTCTACGATCGCAAAAAATATCATTATTATCTCAATATGGGCCGCTTGATCGTGTCAGGATTTTTTCGTAATCATTTTTGTTTTTGCCAGCTTTAGGTAAAGCATTTAAGTCACTAATCAGTAATCGAAGTCGTGCTTCAGTGTAGATCCTATCAGATCATCCAAATTGTTGCAAACTTAGTATTTATTTTGCTGGAGTATTTATTTTTGATCCCTACTCCATTTGGATTAGTAACGGATACCTCTTGTATCAAACACTGCAGCTTTCTCAATAAAAATGCTTGACTGTAGTATATTCTACAATGATATATATTATCAGAATCAAGCTGTACGCCCATTTTCTTAAAATATTCACTGAAACTCTACATTTGGTGTTAAAGTTTTTCGACTTGGAGCTTCCTATCTGAAATGAAAAATTCTTCGTAAAAAAAATGATGAAAGCTTCGATAATATCGGAGGGTTTTATGCACGACATGCACATACTATAATTACTTACACTTCCAATGCTGATTTGTTTAACAGCTCCTGTATCTTATGTTTTAATCGTTGCAATCTTTTCTGAGACCGACGCTCATTCTACTTTTTGATGATTCTTTTTTCACAACTCTATACGCCATCGCTGGCCAAATATAGGTTCCCTTTAAATATCCATATTATGTACATTGCATTAATCCACACTTTAATGGCATGGATGCTGGTTTGGCCTATGGATTTTGCAACCCACAACCCTTGATTTTAGTTTATATATATATATATATATATATATATATATATATATATATATATATATATATATATATATATATATATATATCAAACCACTATTAAAACTCAACAATTTTGGTCCAGCACCTCTGATTCAAAAGATTGAACTACTTGAGTTCCCCTACTCACTCATGCTAAGAAACTCGAAGAAGATACCAGTTGGTATAGTGTAGCTTTTCTACTGGAAAGCTGATAAGCTGGCATTGATCGTTGTGTTGACTGGCTCAGGTGCGAACTCATTTTGCTCGTTGTGTGGTTCCATTAAAACAAAACTATCGGCGATGTTGGACTACGTTTGTAAATATGCCAGGCGAAAGGTCAGAGGCCTGAAAAAAACTGTTTTGAAACATTATTCATAGGCTTGATTATCATAAAATAATCGCTTACGATACCTCATTTAATATTCACCAAAATTCTTGATATTACGCTAATCCACAAGGCCGTTTGAAAAATTTCCTATGATTCCAAACCTGTTTAGCATTTTTTGATACCTAAAAGAGAAAAAACATAATAATATTATAAGTATCACTGTATTAATGCAATAAGTTCAAGAAGTAATAGAAAAAGTTCGGAAACAAAGCAAAAGTTTTAGAGAATAAAAACTATGCAAATGCGAATAAAACATTTGAAGAAATTTTAAAAATTCGGACATTCGCAATTTGCATTCGGCATTTGTCTCCATGAGTCTCGTCGATTATTTGATTTTTTTTCCAACTGTAGACTATATGTTGCAACGATTTTCAACTGAAATACTCTTTTATTATTCATCTGTACATTTCACTGACTCAACCATCCCTTACGGATGTAAAGGTTGATCCAACCAATAAAGTTTGGATTTTAACAACAAGTCATAATTGTTGCTCGACACCAATCATAATCAAGAAAATCATTGTAACTTCATTGTACAGCATTAGCTACTGGGACAACTGTACTAAATTATGAACATCATTTTTGCTCAAAAAACATCCTCTAGAAATCCAAAACACATGATAACTGATACTTTATGATATTCGATGGTATTGTTGTAAGCTACTAAAATATTTTGAGCAACAGCATTTTAAATGTAATCCAAATAGATGTGGTAAAACAAATGCAGAAGAGAAAATCTGTTAGCAAATTTCTAACGGTTGCGGGGAATATTAGAAAAAATTAGAAAACTTCGGTGCAAAATTATAGATAAAAAAATATTTGTTATATTAAATTCGGAGTAAAAATTCTTTTCTTGCTCAATGTTCAAATTGATTATGATATGAACACAACCGTAATTGTTTCAACAACACACCGAGCAATTGGCGTAGTGGTTATAACTGCGGTGTTTGGGTCTGGAGGTATCGGGTTCGAATCCTAACGAGGGAGTGGTGAGAAAGGGTATTCTCATCACAACTATATGATTTGCTGTTGGAGTGCAAAATTTATGGGCCGAACCATCGTCCATGCCAGTACAGGCTGGGTCAGGTATGAGTCAGCAACCTAGTCAAATCCAAACACCGAGTATAATCTATCACCAAGATTTCTTAAACAACAAGAATTTTGGATGTGTGGCTTATATAGAGAAATACGCTCGGCTGAAGATTTGCTGACAACCAACAACACAACCAGACGAGCATTATTTAAAGTTTAAAAGCTTGTAGTGAATTATGATTCAGATCATGGATCTTCATGAACAAATATGCATAGATGAATCTGAAGCTAAAGAAAGGAAATTATTTCGTAGAAGAACACAACGAAAACTTAAATAATGAGTACAGAATAAGTACAGCAGCAGCCTTAATCAAAATCATCCAACAACGAAAAATTATCGAAATTATCGAAGCTCAAATATCGCAAACAGCGCCACTCATTTTGGATTTGATTATGAAATCGCTGTGGCAGGTAATTTTAATATCAACAATGACAAGTGGCTTCCTTATTTTAAGTCCGTTACACCGACTTGGTGAGGCGGCTGAAATGATTACAGCTTTAAACCAACTAACACAGCTTGTGACCATGATACTGGTCATTTACTGAATCTGTTTTTAACATCTCATGCAGAGAAGTACAGTATCTCCGTCAGATTTCCTTTAGGTAACTCTGACCATTGACTTATTACAGCGGAATTTCCAATATCGTGGTCATGCCAAGTGAATATTTCGTCTAAACGTCGATTATGGCACTTTAAAAATACGGGCTGGGGAGGAATGATCAAATTCTTTCAAGAATTGGAATGGCACTCTTGTTTTGCTTTCGGTAATACTGATAGTGCAGCTATTCTGGTTTCGATTGTCATTCTTACGGGAATGGAACAGCTCATTCCTTCCAGTCTCTCTAAGCCAAAATGAGCTAATCTTTGGCATAATCACGACTGTATAACAGCCAATAAAGAAGCCTCTTACCGCAAATTTGTTAGGAACTCGGCAAATGAAAATTTAGCTAAATTTAAGGCGGCTAGAAACTTGGCAACGCAAATGGTGTCGCAAGCTAAAAATAATTACCAAAACAACGGTTCAAGACGAGTTGCGGCAGATTTTAAGCAGGGCTATAGCAATATGACATTTTGGCCCTTTGCTCCTGAAAGATGGGGACTTTATTTTTTGTACTGCCAAAGAAAAAGCTAATCTTTTCGCCAAAAAATTTACTGCAAACTCCAACTTAGCTGATTCTAACGTAACAGATTCGATTATCTCTCTAGCCAGCTCATTGATGTGCCGCATTAGATTCAGCCGGTCCGGATGGTATTTCCTGAATTACTCTCAAATATTGTTGTAAATCCCTATCAAAGCCACTATCATATGTTTGATCCACCGATCTATGTCTACTGACATTTTCCCTTCCATCTGGAAAACTGTCAACATATATCCTGAGCCAAAAAATAGCAGTAAATCGGACCCTTAAAAATTATCGCCCATCGCTAGCGTCTCGGTGCTTTTTAAAGTACTTGAGATCGTATTCCATTTCTAGCTGATGAAATATTTGAAAGATATAACCATTTAATTTCCGATCATCAGTATCGTTTTTGTGAAGGACGTTTAGCAGGTGACTTAATTAATGTGGTTACTGAACAATGGAACAGAAGCCTTTATCAATCTGGTGAATGACAAGTCATTGTGCTCGATATCTCAAAAGCATTTGATCGCGTGTTGCACAATTTGTTGTGCAAATTGAGACCAGTTGGCCTTCACGGTTCGTTAATTTTATGGTTACGGAATTTTCTCCTTAGTCGCAAAATCTAAGTGGTGGTGGATGACTTAACTTCCATATTCCACATTTTTTAAAAGCCTCAGGGATCCGTCCATTCTCCGACTCTTTTTCTAGTTTTCATCAATGATCTTCTATCAGCAACTCTTAACCTAATATATTCCTACTCTGATGACAGCTCAGTTTACCTCTTATTGTTTACCTTCTTCTTCATTGCGAAACGATGTTCTCGCAGAAAAAAAGACTATGAAAGATCGCCTTAAGCGAGATCTTAGTTCTATTCTTGGATGGGGTGAAGCCAACAGGGTTGAATTTAATCCCAACAAATTCCAATCCTGTGTGTTTTCTGGCTGAACTGATGGGTATTCGTCATCTTTTCTGACTGGTGAATCCAGCTTGGCTAGTGTTGAAACATTTGAGATTTTCAACTTAACTATTTCAAATAAAATATTTTGGGCTGAACAAATAAACAAAGCAGCAATTGGTTCAGCCAGAAGCCTTGGGTTTTTATGGCCATGTAAGTTCTACTTTAAACCATCTGAAATAATTATAATAAACCAGACCCAGGTTGAAGTATAATTCTCCTATTTAGACTGAAGCACCGAAAACTCATCTGACTGCACTCGATCGGGTCCAAAAGTGAGTATTTCGAATGATTGAAGATGTAATATTATTGTCTAATGTTGATTCTCTTTCCCATAGGCGTAATGTGGCAGATTTATATTTCTTTACTTTCATGGTCATTGTTCATCGGAACTTAATGGATTTATGCCTGGTTTGTCAAGGCCCGTACGTGATTTGAGACGCCTTGTGCATCGGTAAAATTGGAAATCAAATTCACGAAATAAATTTGAAAATTTATTTTTTGTAAGGAGTTCACCACGTTCCTTCTGGAACACAATTTACAGAAATTTAAACTTAATATCAAAAGTAAACAACTAGAAGACTTAAAATCTTTATTCCTTTTATTCTTCTCTTACCTTATTCCCTCCTCCTATACCTTTTCCTTTACCTTGCAGTAGTGCTGTGTGTTTGTTCTTAGAACATTACATTAAGTATATTCATTTATCCTAAGTGCTCTGAATAGGCTGTAATAGCTATGCAAAATGTCATGCTTGAAAAAGGAAACCATCATACTCTGTTACATATGAGAAGTCACCAACTACAAGAAAACAGTTATACCAAACTAAACATGTCAACACTCGGCACTAGTTCTGAGCACTATAATGACACATCTTCTAGACAGCAACATGTTGGGTGTAAATAGTGAGCTACTAAAATAATGCTAGCCGACCCCACCTTCGACACATCTCGGCCTATCACTCTTTTAATAGGTGCTAACATAAATATACGGAAAATTTATGTTAGAAGGCATTAATATGGATCCACATCATAAATGTGTAGCTCAAAAACACAAATAGGATGGATAACATCTGACCGCCTCACTCAAAATAGCAACGTACCAATTAAAAAACTCAGCAGCCTCATGTCTATAGCAGAGATATAGACGAGCAACTGAACACATTTTAGGAATCAGAAGAACTTCTCTCAAAACGAGGATTAATCGTCGAAGAATCAGAATGCGAAGAGCATTACGAAAAAACGCTTAAGAGGCTAATGAATGGAAGTTATGAAGTTCAAATGCCACTAAACAATCAGAAGCTCCTCACAAAATGTATTGGTGAGTCTAAACAAAAAACAGATATGGAAGTAATACAAGCTGACTCAATATTACGTTCTTGTTCAGCCTACTATGTACATCATCACTCTATCATGAAGAAAGACAGCACTACTACAAATTTGATGCACAACAACAAGAGTATCTCTGAATAATATGATGCATATAGGCATCACGCTACAAGACAACCTAATTTCTATATTAGGTTACGTAATTAAAACATCGGTACGTAATTACTTCAGATATTGAAAAAATGTTCAGGCAAAACAAAACAGCCCGATAAGATCAAAATGAATACTATGGCAATCTAATCCAAATAAACCAATGGACAGCTATAGATTAAAAATAGTGACGTCATATGGAGCAGCCGCTGCAACATATATTTGATAACAACAACCTTGAATCAAGAGGTGAAAGATGATGTGTCAAAATATCTAATAGCATTTAAGATTGTTCAAACTTATTTCTACGTTGACAGGCTGCTTTTCGGGTCTAACACAATAACAGAATCAGTAATTACACGAGAAGAATTCAATGATAATTTACTGTAGAAAGAAAAACAATTTTCTCCAATTAAGAAAACCCCACCCAAAGTTACTTTAAAATTTGTCATAGTAATTACAGTTAGAATGTTTTAAAATTGAAAATAGCTGTATGGACCAAGAAAAGTCAGGTACTTGAAGAAAATAAACGTTTCCAAATGTTGCTAAAAGAGGATTCAAACTAAATAGCGCCATCTCTTTAAAAAATTTACAATATAATTATCATAATATCATTTAGTTGTTCCTAATGCTGAATATTCATAATCCTAAGACCTGAGGGTGCAGAATTACAGACACTTTTTGAAAACTTAAAAAATCCGGTACGTCATAATTCCAGTAAATTAACGCAATCTATCGACGCTTCTATAAGGGGTGTTTCATTTAGCGGTACAGAACATAAAGTTGGCAACCCTTTGACACTCGATTTGAAAGTTGATAGTTGATTTGCTTACGCCATATAGTAACGTTAGCAAATTGCTCAAATTTCCTTTGAAAATAACGGTTCATTTTAAAGTGATGAAGCTCATGTTTGGTTCAAATAATTTGTCAACAAGCAGAATTTGTTCAGTTGGAATGAAGATAATCCACGAGTTTTATCCTCCAAAAACCATTAAATCCGCAGTAAGTTACCGTTTGGTGTCTTATATGGGCCAAAGGAATCATCATATGTGTTCAAAAATGATGTTGATGAAAACTTTACAAATACGGATACGGAAAGGAGAGTTTCCTTGTTTTGGACAAGAAACATTTGGCACTTTCAAAATTTTTTCCAAATGGCTTAGTTCAAATTGGAGGATCTTGGCATTATGTTTGCACAGTCGATGTAATTAAATCGGTATATTGACAATCACACGTAGAGGCAACTAATAAGGATTCCTAAACATTTTCACAAAATTAAGGACATATTGTACACTTGCATGTTTATATTCTTCAACATGAAGCGTGGTTTATATCCTTCGAGATTAGTATGAATTCAAACAGTTAGTACACCTCCTCACCATGTAGTTAATTTTTTATCACAAGACCGTTAAATCACTACAACCCGATTTAAAGCATGAAATTAACCACGGAGACAATTAAACAGGTATACGCGGTTGGGTAATACTTTTAAATAAAAGGTTTCGGTTAGTGATCATCTATAAAACTACAAACAAAATTCGAATACATAAACAACAAAGCGTTACCGAAAAAAGGGGTTAAAACACTATGCATACTATACAGTAAAACAGAATTGTTGTGGTAATCTAATTTACTCGAATAAACAAATTAGCGATGAATACCCAAATAAAAATAAAAAAATTCAAAGGACTTAAGACTAACAAATCTAGAACTAATTGATTAAATTATGCTGGTTTTATTATGGTACCGTAATATTTCATTTACGATCCCATATGGCGTTTTATAAGTTTATAACATTGGTATCTAACCATTCATAAAAAATGTTTTTTTTTTACCTACAATACGTCATATGTGTTGATACAAATGTTGTCACTTTTCATTAAAAAAAACTGGTGCGTTTCCACTTGTTACACAATATCAACATTTTTATAACAATGCATATCACTTTCGACCACATTATACTCGTAGCACACTATCGTACACACATATCTCGTCTCCTGTCACGATACATGTCTAATCCGTCCGTCATTCACAATCAAATTCGAAATTTTACCACCCTTTGAATGTTTTTCATTTTAATTTTAATACAAAATTAAATTAAAATATGTTTTAACTGTACACTTCGGGTATACATATATAGTGAGTGCGTATTGTGGCAGTACGTATATCAGCAAACCAGTCGACTGTTAAAGAAATTTCAATTAATCCATTAATTCATCACTAATCCGTTGAAGTAAGAATACAAATTTTACCGCCAAAAATGTTAAATTATTTTGATGTTAAGTAATTACACATTATATCAGTAACTGTAGGGGTAAAATAAAATGAATTGTACCATACCATTATGTGTGTGCGGGGAGGGAGGATTCGGTGCCCGTACCATAATGTGCAAAAAAATAAATAATTTTCCATTTGAGTTTAAGTCAAATTTATGTTTTCACTTCAATGGTCCAATTGATTTTAATCTGTTTCAGTTGTTGGTTGTTTGTGCACTCTTTAGAATACGAGAAAAATACTATGATTTCTTCTAAATGCGATAGTTAGATGGGATTATAACCCAAAAATTGGAATAAAAGTGAAACAAGTGTTTCAAAATTGTTTAGTTTGATGCTGTTAGAAATTATTAAGGGTGTATTTCAAATGAAGGATTAGAATCAAAATTTTTTTATGATTTAAATATTATAAATAGTATAATTGGTTGATAGATTTTTGATTTAAAATATTACAGAGTGGGGAAATAGTAAATTGGTACACTAGTATATCAAATTGGCAGAATTTGTTCTGACAAAAAAAATTCGTAAGCTAACTGATTGATAATGACAACAGTCTCGAAATACTGTCTGATTTTTTTATAGTTCACAAGGATGTTAAAGATTATTTCACTGAGTATGTCAGTTTACAATAAACAAGCTCAAAAGGACTTATATAACTGCAAACGTAGCTTTCCAGGTGAAACATGTGAGATGTATGAAACAAACAAAATGCTCTTCACTAGTAAATTCCAAAAATCCAGAAAATATTTGTTAGCATATAACTGTAAGATTCGGGTACCGGTCGAAACTGGATATTTTACAACTGGATTTGCCGAAACAGAATAATTCAAAACGAAATAAGGTACAAAATGAGATATGGTAAAATGACTGGATATTTCAAAACAGGATATTTCGACATGTGATTTAAACTTAAAATGATTTTTTAGGAAAGTTCTGGAATATGGCCAATTAGGCATGAACTCGGTGAGTTCTTAACCGATTTTAATGAAATTCGATAAGTAGGAAGAAAATGGGATTTTAAAATGATTTTTTCAAGTCAATGATTATTTTAATAAGATGAGAAAAGTAGCAACTAAAAAAAAACATTAAGTGAAGGAAAATTCTATCTCTCTGCTTAAAATTATTCAAGTATGAAACCTTACTGACCTTATTCCAGAATTTTCCCAACAAATCATTTTAAAATCCCATTTCCATCCTACATATCGAATTTCATCATAATCGGTTAAGAACTCGCCGAGTTCCGTCCTAACTGGCCATTTTCCAGAACTTTCCTGAAAAAACATTTTATGTTTAAATCACATGTCGAAATATCCTATTTTGAAATATCCAGTTTTGTACCATATCTCGTTTTGTCAAAACCTATTTTGAAATATCCAGTTTTAAAATATCCAGTTCTGAGCGGTTCCCGCAAGATTTATGCCACAAATTGTAAATTTGTCAAATCCAGGAATTAAATGATGGTGTCTCTTGGAATATAGTTCAAGGTCAGACCATATAAGAGAGAGTTATCTCGAAATAGAATAATGTATTAGCATATTTTTTAATCTAGACCGCATACGTCTATGGTCTATGGAAGAAGACGCCCTAAAACATTTAAAAACAAAGCAAAGATAATAATATGACTGAACAATAAATAAGATGACGCATATCAACTAAACTACTTATATCTGTTAACGTAACAAGAAACTACCTAAGTGCACCGGTATAATGAATTTCAGTAAGTTTGGATAACAGCTCCACAGGAAATAGTTATGACCGATCATTATGAATTTACGGCTATTAGTGCATATGATAAGAACAAACTACTTCCGTAAAAATTGAAATCTTGTGCCAGTAACATATACTTGTTGCATATAATGTGGCTTGTTCCCTGTGGTTGGGGACACTCCCATGCTTTGTAAACGACTCTTAAACGAGCATGCTATCCTTAGAACTCCATCTCAGCATACTTGGCTTATTGAAGGAGATGACTACAAAGGTTGGATCGTTGGGTTAACCAGCCACATCCGTAAAAACACCCAATTGTAAAATAAATTAACAAAAATAAAAATGGATGCCGCCAAAATTTACCCTCGCGTATTTTAAAGGACACTCAGTGTTGGATCGGTACATGGAATGTTAAGTCGCTAAGAAAACCAGGCGAGTTTGATGGCACTATATTAACCATGAAAGAGTATCGTTTGGAACTCATTGCTCCCCAAGAAACTCGATGGCCAAAAAGTGGAGACCATGTGTCGTAAGGACATACATTGCTTTACAGTGGAGATGACCTCGGCAATCTTGGTGTTGGTTTTATTCTTGAGCTCAAGGTGAAAAAGGCTATTTTGGATTTTTTAAGCAGTTGTTAATCGTATGTGTTAACTAGGTTTCCGCATGTGACTAAAAAGATAACGACTCATTTTAAAAGTATTTGGATGATCTGATGGAATACATACCAGAATACGATGAATAATGATTGGTGACCTTAATGCTAGAGCTGGTCAAAATTAGACTGACTTATATGAAAACATAGGTCCGTACTCCCGATACGATATAGCGACCGATAATGGAGAAAAGATGATATACTTTGCGATCGTGCATGACCTCATCGTGATTAGCACATTTCTTCCTCATAAAAATGGGTGTATCCATGTTTCCACTTGGAAACATGGGTACACCCTCGTAAGACGTCCCAAAGTCAACTGACCATGTGTTAATTTATATGGGATAGTCTCATATAAATTAACACATGGTCAGTTTGACCTTATCGGTCGATTACTAAATTTATAGGCAATTTTCAATTTTCAAGATGGCAGTTTTCGTAGAAGTCAAAAATAGCAGGAAGGTCTGATAAACTAAGATGAGAAAGCACATTATCAGAATCTTGTTAGCAGTAGCATTATGGAAACCAACCCCCGCTCTGATGATGCGAACGCTCTATGAGACATATTGAAAACTTCGATTGTCAGTGCTACCCAGGCGACTCTAGGTATGGTAAAAATTAATCCCAAAAATGATTGGTTTGATGAGCAGTTGCTCGACAGCAACGAGTAACAGTATATAGCCTATAAAGAAGCGCGAGTATGTTTTAAAATCGCACGGAAGAACAAACCGGTTCCTGCTATGAGAACCTCAAGACAAATTTGTAAACGGAAAAGCGTGAGTGGTGGAAGGCTAAAGTCTTAAGAATACAACAACTCAGCAATGAGCGCAGTTCACATAACTTCTTTAAAGGAGCTACTGGACTGTACCACACCTGCAGACCTAGATCTATCGCTATTCAAAACCACCGTGTTAACATCGATGTAGTGCTCGACACATGGAAGGAGCAGTTCTTCTATTTGCTAAATGTTCAATGAGTGTCAAATGCTGTATTTGAAAGTTGTCAAATACAGACTGCGGAGAAGTACATAGAGGACCCAACCTTCAAGGAATTATCACAGAGGATACTTTATGGAACTATCTTTTCGAACTTGTTCGATTAGTATGGCAAAACGAAGTTATGCCTAATGAATGGAAAGTGGCCGTATTTGCCCTATCCTTAAAAAAGGAGATCGCACTTAATGCGAAAACTATCGTGGCATAGCTATCCTTTGCACAGCTTACAAATTACTTTCTTATAGTACTGTCTTGGTGAACAATTTTAGGTGACTACCAAAGAGGATGTAGTCCAAATCATTCAGTCGCTGATCAAGTTTTTTAGCTGAGAATTTTTAGGTGTTCTTGGAGTTCCAACAAGCCTATGACTCAATCCATCGGAATAGCTTATGGTTTGCTTTGCAATGTCTGGGAATATCTGACAAATGTGTGAGTTTACGTAAAATGACAGTAATTCAGTCATAATGTTGTGTCAAAGTTAAGAACAAGCTATCAGGGTGTTTTGCAATTAGCTCTGAGGTACGGCAAGGACATGCACTGAGCCCGATATTCTTTAGTCTCATGTTAGAATTCATCTTTCATAAAAGTGAAACAACTCAGGACAGCATCTTGTACCGTCAGACCAACCAGGTTCTGGCATCTGCGGATGAAATCTGTGTAATTGGACTGAATGACAACGGTTTCAAAGAACTATTGGATCGACTTGTATGATTCACAGTTTCCGTTGGTCTCAAAATCAATGAGTCTAAAATAAAATATATGTTCACTGGTTTTAGAGCAATTACGCTGTCTCGGTCACATTCTGCGAGTCAATCCAAAAGGAGTGGTTCAACGACCTCTCAGAAGAAAACCGCCATTTGGCAGGCGCAGAGGTTGCTGTCGGCCACCGTGGTTTATCGAAGTAGAAAACGATTTGTCTTCTTCGGGTTGTCTAGAACAATAGGAAAAAAAGCTCGGAATCGAACCAGATGGAGCCAGAATATTGATACGGAACGGGCCAGCAATGGCCCGTAGAAAGTCGAATTATAATTATATGTTGTTATCATAATATGTGATATTTTAAATATAATCCAGGGACTATAACTGTTAAGTCTATTGCAGTATAAAATCCATTGTTCATATCTTACTCTGGGTCTGTTCAAAATACCTGGAGCTATGCATTGTGGTGAATTAAAGCAGGTCTGCTATTTATTTTTAAAATCGTTGTCTTATTGCCAGTGAAGTTGTCTCAGGATTATGAAGAATTTATTATGAGGACTAGCTAGACTTTAGGGTGTGAAAACATATTGCAATTCGAATAATGTTGACCATTAAGGTATTAGTCTACTAATTTTTGCGTTCTGTGCTGTTTCAGAATGAATACACATTCTTCTATTTTAGAAAGTGCATTTAAATTGAGTATATAGAATAGTGCTTATTATTACTAATTCCTATTTAAATTATGCTGCGAGAAGATGAGCCTGTTTCCACAGTTTCTTAGACCATCGTTCATTAATGCGTCCAATATTTTAGAAAAAATACTTTAGAGGATGAAATAGCATAACGGTTAATAAAATTGCTTTCTTATAGTTGCAAGGCTTAAAAAAGCTTTTATATCCACCATATTGTCCCAATTACACCTTTTGAAACTGTTTTTTTTAAATCTGGTTTCCCGGAAACGATGAGGTTATCCCAGAAACTAATCAATATTGTATTATAAGATATTCAAGATATAGAAAATTGTTTGACGAGAATGAAAACTTGATTCATAGGAGCTGAAAACATTTTATTATACAAAAAGTTTCTGCCATTTTTTTAGTCAAAATTGGGAATTTATTGTAAAAGAGCAATAGCTTATGTTTTACTCACAGTATTTTTCGTAATAAGCCACTAATTGTTCCCAAATTATTGGCAGTAAATGAATCACATGTAGGAAGAACGCGTCATCTTTTGAGAATACCCATTAATCGACTCAGCTTTAGTTTCTTCATAAGATGTTAAAAGTTCTGCTCAGACAGGTCATGCTGGTAATCAGATATGGTAATGATTGTTAAATACGGTATGGGTGGGGTTAAAACTACCCAGTTAAAATGGTTTGAAGTCGGTTTTGGCCGGCGCGACAACATGTAAACTAACGTTATCATTTGCAAGAGAATAATTTTGCCTTTCCTGGAGTAGTATGGAAGGACCGTTTTTCTTTGAGTGCTGGCTCAATCTCAATTATTGCGTTTAATAGAAAGCCCAAAAACGGTTTAGTTTAAATTAAGCAGTGTGCCTAAGAAGACTTTTTAACTAAACTTTTCAAAATTCGAAGCTTCCGCTATTGTTTCATTGATGAAAGTTGAAAACTCAATCGACGAGGTCACTTTTGAAAGCCTTATCATTGTGTGACGTAAATTGATGTCTTGAATTTGTTTTGACGTTAGTATAAAAAAATCAAATAAAGAAAAATGGTCGGGTCGCACTCATTTCGATGTACTTTTATTTGTTTTTACCTTTAGTTCATAAATTAAGTTCTATATATACACAATTCTGTGCAACATATCACTCAGGTCCCCACTCAAAACTATCGTTTAAGCAAATGTCGTGCATTAAACAACATGCTGTACAATAGGCCAACATGCTACATTGTCCACTATCATGCTTTTATCACGCCAAATGCATTTCAGACAGCACTTTAGGCCTGGGTAATTAATTGGGTTAACTTATTCTTTAATGCAGGTAAATGACTTCTTTTAAAAGACGGTATTATAATAGCGATTGGATATAAAAAACGGTATAGAGAATAAAAAATATGAAAAATAAATAGTATATAAGTATAGAGTGGGAATGTTATTTCCAAATATAATTAGATATTCCATACAACCTCGTCATACAAGGAATCCGGGCAGCCACAATAGACGTTTAAAATGTTTTCAGAGCTATCATATAACGTCATTAAAATAATGCTGTAATCTAATTATAATTTTCATAAATTACTAATGTTAATCGTCTATGTACTTTGTGAACAACAAGACTTGCCCCACTTAGTGGCGCAATATAACTTTTTTGTTATAATAATGTATTAAACTTTTATAAAGTTATAAAAATTTTGTTTACAAAAGTTTAGTCGAATGTAAGGTACAGCAAAATATTTTGTGCTAGTGACATCATGCTATATTGGGTACATAGCATTAGGATACGGCGTTTTACATCGGGTAATTTTCACCATAACTTACTAGTGACATGACTTTTTATCAAACAGTGGAAATTTATTTGTAGACCGAAATAAAAACCAACAATAGATCGACACCAAAAAAACAAGAGAACACATCAGCTGTTTAAACCCAACATGCACTCCACATAATTTATCATAATATTTACAATATAAGTAAACGTAATGTTTCAGACATGAAAATTCCGGTCGATTTTTTGAATGCTAATTTATATTAGATCCAAAAAGAAAATTGCCCACAAGGTTCCAAAATTAATAAGCCGAACAATTTATTTTAGCTTACTAGACAAAGTTACATAAAGATGATCATCCTCTAAAATTAACTTATAGAAAAATAAATTGCTCAATAAAAAGTGAAGTACCGCCACTCCATCAACATTATGGAATAAAATATCAAAACGTAAAATGAAGCTCTTTACTGCACTGAAACTAAGTACTATTACTACTACTTTGTAGAAATCATATCTTCTATCACCAATTTGTAGTCGGTTAACATTACATTGGCCCGATGCAATGAAACATAGATATCGAGTATTTAGACATTGCAGTTTGTCACAATGGCCTTATGAGTTAACCAACTGTAGAATGTCTAAGTATCGAATCCAATTTATCAAAATACCGAAAAAAGGAATATAAACTCGATGAGTTTGCAAAATTATTTGCCACCCAATTAGGTGCGAACTAAACCAGTAAGGCGGAAAACAGATCTACCAGAATATAACTACGCTTATTTTTAAAACAAAAAATACCAGAGTGAACATCATGGCTAAAAAAACCCGAAAATACTACTTTGATTAAATTTATAGAAAAAATTCCTCTCCTGCAATTCCAAATGACCCACAAAAAATAAGAATCGAAGGCTAAGAACCTTCTCTGTTTTGACAGATATGCGAAATGCTTGTGAGTTTGGGGGCAAACAAAAGCTCTTTTATTAAAAAGTTTAATTTTAGAGCTATAAACATTAAGAAAACATGTTAGCCTATAATTTGTAGATAATTTGTGGAAGACTTCCGCTTGTCGATTCAAAATAAAAAATATCAGAAAAACGTAGTTTTTTTAAAGCCCTATATTAGAGAAAAATAGGAACAATTTTGGCACTACAATTATTAATGCATAAGATCTTGACCATATTAAAAACGACCTACTAAGCACATTTAAATGTTGCTATAGACATCAAAGTTGTTAGAAGTTCACGTCAAAGTCAATGTTTCATGCCTTCGAAAAATTAAATTTGTGATTGAAAATAAAACTAACTAATAAGACAATTAATGACAATTAATTCTTTTAGAAATCACCGATTTATTGAACGTTGGATTCTGGGCTGGCGCTAAACTATTTTTTACCTGGTGCAATTTATAAAAGTGGCACCGAACAAAAATCCGTTCCCACATTACATCAGAGCAGAAATTTTCAATGCGTTTTGAGATTTCCCACGGAAACATAACCCTCAAAACTAATTTAAAATGAGAAGCAAAACGTCCACAAAATTTGTTCTAAACGCCTATTATTTTCACAAAATCGTCTATGAATAATTTTTCTTTTGACATAGTAGTTCTGAGATGGTTTTAGTAATTTTTAACTTCGAAAAGCACAGTTTTCTGGTATTACTGGTACCGTTACTGGTATCGTCATTTAAATTTGTAGAGCTTTATACTTTTATAGGTAAATCTAAATTTTATATATAAATATGATATTTAAAGAGTTGATAGGTGGTAATTTTGGAAAATCTATACAATTTAAAATGTTTGCATTAAATTATTTAAATCCACTCATGCCAGTCTTTCCATTATAAAGAAGTAAGTTTTCCTCGACTTTGAACAATTACTGCGTATATTGTTGGTAGAACCGATCACATTTAAAAATATCGTTGTGGTTTGAAATTGGTTCAAATCGCTGTTACAGATTTTGCACATGATCAATAATTTCCAAATAAATAGCAACTTTAAACTTTTCTGCTTGATTTAGTCTAAAGTGCTAAAACGTAGCAAAAAGTAAAAGCCTTAATTACATGGTCGAGTGTAGCATTTTAACAGATCCACTTATGCAAATTGAAAGGTTTATGTAAATATTTATCGGGACCTTGCAAATAAACTCTAATTTCAGTATTTTATTGCCATAAAATTCAGCTGAGTTGCGTCAATGAGTCCTTGTCGTTTTTACTTAAGTTTCATATACATCAAATAAATGCAAAATTAACGGTTACAACGCACCTATATAACGCATTAGTAACTTACCGAAATTTACCAATTTAATCCATACTTAATTTTACAATTATAAGCGTCTCAAAAATTCTATTCTGTTTTTTTAGACACGTTTCCATAAGGTTAACTTAACGAAACTTTTTCAACTTTAACGACCCATAGAAATATTTTTTATTTTGACTATAATGCACACACATAAATTAACGAGTATTTAACGAAATAATAAAAGTTTTTTAAAAGTAAATTAAAATTATTAATCGATGCAATGCTAATTATTTGTAAGATTTCCCCCTCAAACTTCTATTACTCCATTTAACATTTAAGAATTGGTTTATTTACTTGATAAGATCTCATCTAAAACTTGGAAAGTTACGGGCATGTTGTAAGATTAATTAACAATTATAAAACCAAAAAACCTAGCTGTAGTAGAGAGAAAACATTTTGGACAGATCCTACAACCTTAGCTGAATTATTTGGCAACCGTGAAAATACTAATAATTTTATTTTTCCTTTCTCAATAGATTGCTAGCAATTTGGCTAAAAAGTCTAGCACAGCGAGCTTAAGTTTTCACAGTTTAAGTTTAGATTATAATATGTCTTTTATTTGTGCCATTCAGACAAGAATGATTTAAAATCGAACTTAATGAAACTAAATTAACGAAAATTATCAATGTCGATTAAAACCTTAATTTAAAAATTATTAAAATTTTGGTAATTCTAAGCTGTTTTTTAATACATTTCCGTTAAGTTAACTTAACGAAACTTTTCAAATGTAATATTTCTAAAATCACCACCTATATAGTCTCATATCATAGATTAAGAGTTAAAGTCTTCACTTTATCTTTTTAAGAATTTTCAACCTATTTAGTTCAGAACTAAATAAGCATAAATTACATATAAACTAACAGTTTCGGTCCTGGTTGGATTTAATATTTGGGTTACACCCGATCCGAATGGATAAAAGGTAACAGGGAAAAAAATGTTTTCTAATGATCGGGAGCATCTTAAGTTTACCTAAATGTTATTTGTTGAAAAATTTGCCAGCAACTTTTAAAAGAGTCATAAACAATGTCTCAACAATAGCTTAACAAAAGATTCGTTTTGTACATCTGCGAGTGAACCTCAATTTAGATACCCACATCGAAAATATTAAAAAAGTACTTAAGCGCGTATCGCAATTCAACCTGCAAATACAGCTTGATATTTGCGAATTCTGAAAGAAAATTTCAAAATATTCTTAAGAGTCAAAAAACTCTTGGATAGCCGATATAACTTACTCAACATCAAATCAAATCAAATATTTTTATAGGTGTCAACAATTTTACAAAAATCCTAAAAAGGGGCAAAATTTATATCTACATAAATTTTGGAAATAAAAAACTTTGATGATTATATAAGCCGGTTTAAAAGGAAGACAAAGTTGATGTTTTAGCCGATGCGTTCAATAGATTTCCAACAAGGAATCGTAAACCGCTAAAGGAATGCAAAACAAGGCGTCAGATAGCTTTTTAAATTCATACACAAATTCAGTCAACACCCCAAATGATTACTACATTCATTTAGCCGAATGCCTAATGACATTTTGTAATAATCCAATTATTTTCAGATTGTCCGAACTGAACTTTATTATTATATAGAAACTACTGCCAATATTTTATACTGGCTCTATACCACCGTAGACCTGTTCTTATGAGTATACGGAGTGTCCTTTCAGTTCCCAGCACATGACAAGGAAACTCACAAAAATAGGATAAAGAAGGTGCAAAGAATGGGTCTTTAAACGGAGTGCTGAAGACAACAATTACGTGTGCCAAGGTTTTGTTCCCATGTGGCAGCTTAACAGCCACCCAACTCTCTGCTGTTTTCCTGTATCAGAAACATTTTAGGGCAGGCTTCTCGACAATAATCAGTTCAAACCTCGATTATACTACACCAGTATTATGCTTCCAAAAAGGTATTTATATACCTTATTCCAAACAAGGAAGATACAGAAGAAATGGATCTGTTTTGAAAATTAAACCGTTGCAGTTCTTTGCGGACGGGTCTAAGTTAGAACGTAAAATCGGAGCCGGATTGTTCTGTGACTTATTAAATATGAATATTTCTCTTCGCCTACCTGACTAATGAAGCGTGTACTAAGCTGATAGGTATAAGATAAATATGGCCAAGGCAAGACTAGAAGCGCTCCAGGTCACTAACCTTTTTGAGTAGAAGTGAGCTTAAAAGTATCGAACTCAGAGGAATATACGAGAAGGCTGGATCTTGAAAATAATGACTACTGTAGAAAAGAGAAGAAAGAACCACCGATTCAGTTTTTATGCTAATGTCCAGTTTTGGCACAAAGAAGAAATACACACATAGGTAAATGTGTAATGAATAACCTTTCAGATATTTCAGTCATCAAAGTGCGAGATATTTTACGGTACTTTAGTAGCACTTGATGGTTCAATTGAGAATATTAGGAAAGTGGTATCACAATGGACCGATATCAGTCTAAGTGTGCGGTAACATCCATTCTAAAAATGCAAACCCATAGTGAAGTTAAAAAATAAATTCACAAAAGAGGATGTTACCTAATATAAAAAACGGTACCACAACGGAAATCCATTTGCAGTTTTAGCTCAAGCAACCCTGAATTACAAAAGAAACATTTTGTACTATGGCCACCAAAATAGTCAAACATGTGACAAACGAACCTCATAAATAGCACAAAAAACTGTAAAATGCAAAAATATACGCTTTCAATAATTTAAGCATAATAAGTTAATGCCATATTACCTCCCAAGCGTTAATTAAGAGACATCCACTTAATTTGGCACAAAACATCCCAATCCAACAAGCATTTTGATTTAATCAAACAACGAATTACAAAATTATATATTTAATTCCAATTCCAAATCGTATTTCAATTAATAAAATTAAAAATTTCCTTTTTAAAGGATATACACAGAGCAAAAAGGAAATAAATCTCGTATCCTTTTGAGACTTATACATAAAAAAAAACAACAACAACAAATTCAAATCTTCTTAATATTTTACATCTTCTTGTGTTCGTCTATTTCTTTTCGATGTAACAATAATCTTTAAATTTTCGAAATCATTCGACGAAGTAACAACAAAATAAAAATAGGCCTTCAGGGATGATCATCAAGATCATAATAATGATAATGATAACAATAAAACAAATCATCGTTATTGTACTTAGGAAAAATAAGATAAAATAAAAAAAAATGTAAATGGATAAAATCGTAAATTGGTGGGGAAGGGTGTGTAGGAGGTGTAGAGTATATTCGCTTCTCGAAGTATAATCGAATCAATGTATAAAAAAAATGCTCTAAATAGGGATTTAAAATATATGTTCCCGTCGTGATCTTATTTTAAGATTGTTTTTAATGGAATATCCATTTATTTATGTATATGCGAGTATCCGAGTATACGCAGTTGCGGGATATAAATTACCGCGGTTAAAATATTTATATTTCGTATATAGATTTAGTTCCGCCACTGTACCCTCTCGCCCACTTTCATAATATAACGAAATAAATAAAAATAAAAATTGGGGTGACAAATAATCGTCCTTCGAATCAAAAAAAAAAATAAAAAATCCACCTCCAATTATTCGATTGCGTACCGAGATTTTCGGGATTCAATTCATGCAAGACATCATAAATTTTTTTTTTTTTTTGTCAAAAGTTGAAATAAATATTTTCGATTTTTCCAATGGAAAATTATAATAAAAAATTTCCATTTCGTTGATTATAAAAGAATGGCATTCGTACGTTATATACGAATGGAATTTATGTGCAAATGTAAATTCAGTTAAATGAAAATTTTCTCGTTTCGTATTACTACCCACCAAAATGTAATACTCGTGTAGACGCATAAAGAGTCAACTACTTTGCAATTTTTTTTTAAGTAAATCATATAGGCGTCTGTGGTGAAAAAGTATTTGTGTGGCTCGTTTGCCTGATAACCATGGCAGTACATAATTTATTTCAAATGGTTTATGCGCAAATGTTCGCCAAAGTCAATGTACTCCGCTGGACTGCTCAACTATTCAAATGGAGTTTTGATGACCTAATCATGGTTTATTTGGCTTTCTTGATTGATTCATCTTTCTTGCCATATATCGACTTTGTGCTCTCCATATCTGCCTTTTGAAACTGAACAAGTTTTCCTTTTTAGTAATATTACATTTGACATACATTTTTACGAAACATTTAAATATTTATTTTGGACAAAAAAACCTGCCTATCAAATCTATAAGGAAATTTTTTCAAAACCACAAGACGTCAAAACCGATATTTTTATATGAAATATTCGCGCGCAGTTTGCACATTTACCGGATGTCTTATACCTAAAAAGGTGCAATTAGACAAGACTTATGGATTGTTGTCAAAACGAATTACGGGAAAAACTAAACGCGAATCAGTTAGTACGTTTCATGAGTTATTAACGGCGGTTCGTAAAGAAGAGCATTTTTGGAAAGCCTATGGAGCTGATGAAACGTATTCGGCCAATATGAAAGTATCCAGAGTAAAAAAGCTTTTTGTGATTTTGTAATTTTTTTTTAAACTCTGCAATCTTTCCTGAGGCCGAAGCTCTCCCAACTCTTTCACGGTTACTTTTTAACGTCCTACCTTATGCAGTCACCAGCCAAATCGCGGACGAATACAGGTTATCTTTAAATCCATCTGCACATTTCATTGCTCCAGCCAGCCTTTACTGGCATAGACGATAATTCTGTACTTCAACAGAGGGTCATAGTTGTGTTCATCGTCATCATCGATCGTAATCAGGTGATGAAAAATTCCTTTTGCAATGCTCTCCCGTTAGGTTTCGAACCCGGTTCCTCCCGTCTCAAACACCGCAGCTTTAACCATTGCGCCAATTGCTCGGTCGTTTTGTAATTATTGTAAGAAGATAGGGAACGATATTATGTCGTGTTTTCAACGTAGTTGGAAAATCTGAACTGGAAACTGGTTCAGCTATGAAAAACAAAGTAACTAACTCGTTTCCGATATGGATTAAAGGGATATGTTAAAAGCAATTTTCCAAAATGTAATCGAAAACCAACGCCAATTTCAGTTGTCGACATACACGCTAACGTCTCTGTTCCTGAGGATGAACAAATTAATTTTCAATTTAGTTTTAATTTACGTGAACGATCCGTGCAGTTCAACACAGTTGTATTATCTGCTAGAGTAATTAATCCTCAACTGAGACCATTGCTGGGTATACATATTTTTGGTTTAAAAGCAGTAGGAATAATTAAAACTGCTGCCAAATTAAGCATCGCGTCTCAAGCATTATACAAGTTTATGTTAAAAAACGGCGTAAATTTCCAAGCTACATTAATTACAGTAACCTCAGCAGATGTTATTGAAAAGCTTCATGATATTTTAGTGACAACCACGGATGTCCACATTAAAAATAGAGTATTTACTGAGTGCCTAATATTGTCAAATTGTCAAAAGAATTAAACGTTAGGTATAGACTTTATTACTCAAGCTAATCTTGTCCAAGATTTTTCCAAGCATCAGTGGAAATTTGCTGATTCATCAGAATATTATCTGAACCGACACCTTATGTTGAACATTATATTGTGACTGAAAATCATCAACCCATTTCAGTTCCGCCATATAAAATGTCCAAAGAGAAACGGGAAATATTAAGACAAGAAATTCAAAAAATTATCGAGGAAGACATCATTTAAGGTATGTGAGCCACCATGGTCCCCATCCTTCGTTATGGTACCGAAACCAGATAGAAGTTACATGATATGCATGCGATTATAGACAATTAAATGCTATAACCATTCCGGTTAGGTATCCCATGCCTCGAATTGACGAGTTGTTGCACTTACGGCCAGGATATTACCAGGTATCAATACGAAAGGAAGATAAAAATAAAACCGCGTTCATATCACCGTATAGTTTGCATCGTTTTATGCGTATGCCACTTCCAATGGTTAGTTGATAGATTCAAAGCGGGATTACCACATATAATAATATTAGCATATCTAGACAATTTAGTGATTATTACCGATAATTTTGATCAACATTTAACAGATCCAGCCAAAGTATTTAAGCCACTTTGTAAACTCAAGTTACGTGCGAATAGAGGTAAGTATGTTTTCTCAGTTTTTAGGACACGTTATAGATAAAAACGATATTCATGCAAATCCTGACAAAATAACTGCCATTTACAACATGAAGGAACCTACACATATTAAGCAAGCGAAGTCGTTTCTCCAAACAGTCTCATGGTATCGAAAATTCGATTAACGATGATACAGAATGTTCAGTCGAATATGCTTGCTTCTGAAGCTTTGGCCGTGATTTGGGCCTTAAATAAATTTAGAGGTTATATCAATGGTATACTAAAGAATATCAATCGGCACTGTTCAATGTCTTTTAAAATGGCTCATATTACTTAAATCACCTTCTGGCCGATTTGCCAGATGGGTCCTATTAATTTAAAATTATAACCTTTATTTTTTTTACTTCAGCTAAAGCCAATATTCTTGCTGATATCTTATCAAGACTTTCAGTTGAAGATACAGCTGAACCAATATGTACCCTCGGTTCGGTTGAGACAGATTTCATAGGATATATCGAATTATGTCCATTACAGTCAGCCACATCAGAAAATTGTACAAAAACCTTGATAACGGAGGGTTTTCTAAGATATGGATTACCACGTTGAATTATATCTGACAATGGAGTTTAATTTATAAGTCAAATCATGCAATACGTGTGTAATTATTTTTGAATCCAACAAAGTGTAATACCATTCAGAGACTTGAAAATGCAACTGGCTATATATGTGAAAAACGAGCCCACGAAATGGAAAGAATTATTACCAGCAATACGGCTTTTCATGAATAGTAGTAAAATTGAAGCTACACAACAAACACCTGCATTTTTAACATTCGGTAGGGAACTGCTGTTGTAGAATATGATCTATGACCAATCACCGTATTCAGAAATTTTATTCTAGGAATAACTCCGTATTTAGGTGACCGGCATTCAAGGACGTGGCATAGACACAAAAAAAAGTCCGTAGCCCTACCACAACGCATTTTCTTTTTCTCCTCTCGCTACTAAAACCAATTCGAGCTCTTGAAAGCGATGAATATCCCTAACATTCACTCTGCTGAGGTCTGTAAAGCCGGTACAGAGCCAGGCTAGGACAGGTGCAGAGATAGTGGAGAATAGGTTCCTCCTCCTCTTTATCCATGCAACCACGACAGTAACCATGAGAGAGAACACCAAGTCTAATTGCCTGCTTACCAATGAGACAGTTTCCAGTGATGACATCCACAATTTTACCAATACTACAACGCTTGATAGATATTAGTTGGTTAGACCTGAGTAAGTCGAGTATAGACTAAATCTGCCGCCTGATGGCGCATGAGTTATGTATTTCATTTGTGATTTTGTATGCTTCTTCCTTAAGAAGTAGCTTGCACGTAGAAAGTTGTACTCCAATGTCAGCCTTACTAGGTAATATGCTACAGGAGGTATCCAGTCTAGCGGGTCCATCGGCTTTAGTATTCCCCGTTATGTTGAATTGCCCTAGTACCCTCGTAAGATGGATGTTGAACTGTTCAGCCATCTCATTAAAAGATGAGAGACAGTTCCGAGCTACTTTTGACGTAAAAAAGCCTGATTGTAGGACTTTAATTACAGTTTGACTGTCCGTAAAAATGCCAATATCTCTTACAGATATAACATTATATTTCATCCAACCTATAACCTCTTTGATTGCAAGGAGCTCTAACTGAAAAACACTACAGTGATCAGGAAGGCGAAAAGCCATCTGTTTAGCTAAAATATTAAGTGATAAGATGATAGAGAATCTCCAGTGCTTGAGTAGAAGTGCTCCTAAGTACACCACTAATACACATGGTGGCATTTCTTTGTTCATCAACAACTTTTGGTTAGCCTAAGCACTTAGGTTAGCCTAAAGCTGGCCACCAAACTGAGACTCCGTACATTAGATCAGGCATTTTTACAGGAGTTTAGCGTTTTTTACAAGTAGCTTTTTTTTACTCTTTCCAAAGTATTAGGCTTCCAATTCAGTTTGTTGTCCAGAATAAAACCAAAGAATTTTACTTTATCAGTGATTTTCAAACCAACTCCGTTAAGAGTGGGTGGGTCAAAAAAAGGAAGTTTATACTTCCTGGAAAAAATAACCATTTTAGGTTTAAGTCGATTAACATTAAGACCGCTTCTATTGGTCCAATTGATTAGAATATCAAGGGCATTCTGCATGAGATCTCTCAGGGTCCTTGGATATTTACCAAAAATACGAATTGCTACGTCATCCGCATAAGCAACCACTTTATAGCCCTTCCCCTCCAGGTTTAGTAACAGGCCATTTATGATCAAATTTCAAAGAAGGAGTGATAATACACGTCTTTGCAGTGTTCCTCTACATACAAATCTATGGACGGATACCTCACCAATTTTTGGTAAAATGAACCTGCTCCCAAGTATCTGATCAATCCATCAGCCTAGTGATACATCCATCCCCAAATCTGAGGGTACCTGCGTGATCACCTCAGGTTTGACATTTTTAAAGGAACCTCCTATATCACAAAAGTCCCCAGGGAGAGTTCCTTATGTTTGAGCGATTTCTCGATAGGGCATATGAAGGAGTGTAGTGCCGATTCCACCGATTTCTCTTTACAGTAAGCATGCTGAGATGCAGACAGCTTAACCGTCTCTCCAAAAATTTTAATAAATAAGAAGATAAGCTAATTGGTCTAAGCTCTTTCGGATCGCAGCAAGACCGTTTCCCCACCTTAGGTATAAAAATTACCTTTACTTCAGTTCATTTTTTTGGTATGTGACATAGTTTCAGGCTACTTTTCAAGATCATTTCAAGCCAGGGAACCGTTAAATCAGAGGTCTGTTGAATGTCGGCTGGAATAATCCAATTCGGACCTGCTGACTTAAACGGGTTAAAACTGCTGGTTGACCGCAGGATGTCCATTTTGCTGACAATATTCCCAGCGAGCCCAAAAGCCGTGTTCGCCTTTGGCAAAATAAACGGAGAATCGGGGCAGCCCAGAAAGTGAGCTTCCAGTAGAAGAGCTAAAGATTCGACTCCCTTTGTAGTCACATACCATTCGGTCGTTGTAGGTAACTTGGAATGGCACAACAAGTTGGTAAAACCATACGTAGCCTATCTGCCTCAGAAGACCCTTGCATATTTAACTCCGTATTTAAATAAATTACAAAATAACATTAAGAACGTTAGAGAGTATAGCGAAAAGGTACAGGATCGCAGAAAAACAAACACGGATTCAACAAGAAGGCTCATTTGACCATCCAACATTGATGATCTTGTCTTACAGTTGACACCCACGTTTTACGCATTACCATGAAAGGATTTTAAATATGATTTCAGGAATGCTGATGTGCCGTCGTTAAACCTCTATTTTGATAATGTTGATTGGACAACTTTGTTACACTTATTGAACATTTCGGATGCTGTAACAAAGTTTAGTTTATTTGTTCTAAAGGTTTTGTTGGGAACGACGTATGCAGAGCCGTGGTTTAATCGGCAGTTAAAAAATCTAGCAAATCGTAAGTCTAGAGCTTTAAAAAACTTTCAAGCGCTCTAATGATGTTTCCGATAAAACTAAATATCGTATTTTATGCAAAGAGTTTAAATATCTTAATGAATTTCTTTACCAAATGTACGTTTTACAGACAGAAAGTGAAATTTCGATTAATTCGAAACGTTTTTTTGCATATATTAATCTGAAAAGAAAATCACGTGGCTATCCAAGGATTATGTCATGCGATAATTTTTCATACTCTAGTTCTCAGGAAATATGTTATGCGTTTGTCAATTTTTTCCAGAATTGTTTTGATAACTGGGATATTCCTTACGTTTTAGATGACCGTTACAACTCATATCCCATTATGCAACTTAGGGTCTCCGATATTATAAAAGGACTGCAAGGTTTGGATATCGCAGTAAGAGAGGGTCCTGATGGCATCGCACTACAGATTTTGAGAAAATGTGAATTTTTTTTGTCCGAACTGTTACATTATCTGTTCAATGCAAGTCTTTCATGTGGAGTATTTCCTGATATTTGAAAAAATTGTCCTCATTTTCAAATCTGGAAGAAAAAGCGATATTAAGTCCTATAGAGGGATTTCTGTACGATTAGCTATATCAAAGTTTCTTGAATCTTTGGTCAAATCTAGATTAGAGAGTCTTATAGCAAATAGGATAAGTTCTCGTCAGCATGGGTTTTATTTAGGGCAAGTCTACAATTACTGATTTGATGGATTTTTCGAATTTTGCCTTCGAAACTGTGGGTAATTACACGGCCAAGTTGATGTGGTCTATACAGACTTTTCGAAAGCTTTCGACAGACTAAACCACAGGATCATTCTACAGAAATTGATAGACTTAGGATCTGATTTCATTCCAATCAAATGGATCGCTTTGTACCTAACATCTAGAAAACAATGTGTAAGTATTTCCCAGGATCGTTTTTTCGAATTCATCATTCCGTCTGGTGTTCCGCAGGGTACTATTCACGGTGTTTATTAATGATGTTGTGCAGTGTTTCAAGTGCTGTAAATGTCTATTGTATGCTGATGGCTTAAAAATCTATGCTGCAATTAATTCGTTCAGTGATACTGTACAGGTTCAACACGAGTTCGGCATTTTTTGTGAATGGTCAACCAGAAATAAATTGTCCTTGAATACAAGTAAATGCAAAGTTGTATTTTTTTTGTAGATCGCGTTTGTCTTGTGTAGAGGCTCCGTATTTTTTAATGGATACACAGTTTTGTAGAGTATGCGAAATTCGCGATCTTGGCGTTATTTTTCTAGCAACCTTACATTTGGTAAGCATGTAAACTACATTGTAAGTAAAGGGTACTCGTTATTGGAGTGCATTACGTCGTTTACCTAACTTAAACTGCGGTTTTGTTCGTGCACCTTATATAAATCAGCTTGCCTTAATAAATTTACAAACGTTAGAAAGTAGGCGTTAGATAGCCTGAGCTACGTTTGCTCGCGATCTTCTTCCCTCTAAAATTTACTGCCCCGAGTTGCTTGAGAAGTTTTTGTATTATTCGGTCCTCAGCGGGCCTTAAGATTATTCCCAAGTTTATTGCGTATTCTATTGTCCACTAATAATTTTGGTGCAGCTCCTCTCATTAATATTTTTAATGCATTCAATGAATGTTACAGAACTAATTAAAAAATTATATTTCTGCTCAAAAGTTCATATTATTCAAATACTTTCAACAAAATATTGACTTATCTAGAACCATTTTCGGAAATATTTTCGTAAAAGTACAAATACAAGCATAATAGTCTTTAAATTCTACTAGCTCTCTACTAGACTAATCGGGTGCCGATTACAAAATCAAGTTTTGTTAAATTACTTAATATTTAACCCAAAATCGGTTCTACCATTGTATTGCATAAACTATATATACGTAAAAAATCTATTATTCACCCCCTCGATTCAAAAACTATACTAAACTAAAAAATCAAGCCTTAGTTAAATAATTCGATAATTTTCAAACACAACAAAACAAAACAAATAAAACAGGTGGATGGAATATAGTCTAAAACTCTTAATTCATGCAATAACAATAAACCACTAAACTACAATTTTTTTTAAGTATCGAATACAAAACACTTGTTTCTAATTCCGGCTATAGTTTTCATTATCCGATCATCATTCAAAATAAATTCAACAAATTAAAATGCACGATAAGGCAAATTAATTTAATTTTCCAGTTATTTCTGGGCATTTTCGTTCTTCTGCATATATTATCACCGCCGCGCTAAAACCACTTATGTACATAATATTTTATTATAACGGAAAATAAAAAAGGGGTTGATGCTATAATCTAACTAAATGACTAATATACATATACATACATACGTATTGGAATGATTAAAAAAAAAAACACAAAAAAATTTATAAATACGATCGCATCATGACCATGCAAGATTTTGTGTTGTATGTACGAATGAAGAATGAAAACCATATTGCATAAATATGCACGTGTTCAATATTTTTTTTCGAAACTGACGTCATTTTGCGTATTTATAAATTTATAACCGAAATAACTACCTATACGTACTAAATGTAAGTGAATTAAAGTGGATATAAAGTAATTTTAATTTTACACGCCAGATGGTCGAATATAGGGGATGATTTTTTTTTTATATGTTATTACAATTTTTTTTTGTAATACAATATGAATAATAGATCATGAAATTAAAGGTACGACTCTTCGTATCGATGTTTTAATACCTTTGATTGGGGATGGCATATAAATTATGGTTGGTTGATGAAGAATTATGAATATTCATGATATATTGTGTATGCATAAAAATTAACCCTTGGTTCATTTAAATTTAAATTGCAAGAAGTGTTATAAAATGCAATATTGTACGTTTTGCATGATTTTGCAAAAAAAATGTGTGGCGTCCTTCGTGTTTGTTGCAGCTTTTTGTGCATAAATTCTGTGAACGTCATAATTTAATATTGACTTTAAAATAATGTTTAAATAATGTATGTTATATAAATTCAGATGGTACAAGAAACCTAAAAATGGGTTAATCCATAAAATTGAAAATTTGAAAGATCCAATTTTATTTAAAATTTAGGAGCATAGGCTCTGGAGCACCTTACTCTATTGAAGTCTACTGCTGTTTTTCCTACCAATGATTACAGAAAGCCTGCAGTTTCTGTGTTAGTTTTTCATATAATTTCATGTCTCAAGTTTAACATTCTTGCAGGAAAAGACAGAGTTATAGCAGATTTTTTGCTTAAAATGCATTTTTGACCTTGTTTGTAAGTTTATTTTTTCCTTACCTGTCCCATAGGGATTAAGCAGGCATATGTTAATCCCCATTGAATATTTTAGTATAATTTTCGCTTGACATTATCCAATATCATCAGAGTAGCTGTTAAGAATACGCATCCTTGTCCTACTCCTCAAATGTTGTAGTATATTTAACTTTGATTGCCTTTGAATTGAACTCGGTTTCAATCATCCTGATACGTTTCTTGTATGACTTTTATTACATTTTTTAGTCTACCATAATTATTGGTAGTAATACCAATAAAATTGGTATTGTTATTGGTAATTTTTTATCTACCATAATAACATTAGTGTTGTTGATGATTCGGATTGAGTTGATGTGATCATTGCAACCTGTTCCTGGTCATTTATTTGTTAACTTTGCATTGATTTTTTGTATTGCTGAATTCAAGAGGGTGATCCCTCGCCACTTCATGCATTCCCTCTGGACACCTTTCTTGAGGATCGTGATGTTTAGTTTTCCTTTCCATTTGTGCGGGATTGGTGCAGAATCTGACACTTCTCGTATTCCCGGTGTTCCTTTAGCGTTATTGTTGTTTAGCTTCTCTGTTTCACGTTTAATTTCTTTTTTCGTTGCTGGATGGGTGTTGCTTGTGTGTTTTTATTGGTCACAATTGATGACCAGAGATTTTCGTAACTGTTGATGATGAGTTCCTAATATTTTAATTTCTTTTAATGTGCTTTATCTGTAGTTCTTTGTTATTTTGTTCTCTTTACTTGATGCGCCTTTTCTGCCTTAATTTCTATGAAGAACAAGTTGGAGTGTATCATTGAAGATATTTCTTGTTTCAGTATCTTTCATTCTATTTGGATTAAATTTCCTTCAATTGCACTTAGTGAGTTTTAATGTGAACCTCTTACCCGTTTATTACTTTGTCACCTTTTATTAACGTTATAAATTTCTTGTTGGCCATAACTTGCTACTTCTAAATTTTAGTTCTTTTATTCAGTGATGTCCATGTGTATATTTTTGTAATGTACTATCATAAACGGCTGAGATATATGGTTGAGTTTTATTAAAAGTCAGAAGGATGACATTCAGACAGATAGGTGGGGAATACTCTGAAAAGAAACAAATGGCACTGCAGCATTTTGCATACTCTCGGTTGACCATTTCATAGTAGACAAACTAAACCAAGTTGGCTATATGATCAGCTTTAGGTTTGTGGAAGTAAAGTTGCATGCGACAGGAAGCAAGCAAGCCACTGTGAGGCGAGCTAAACAGAGTGGGGTACCAACGGGCAGATCAGTGGTAGAGGAGGGTGCACCTGTAGCAAAAGTGCTGGTAACGATTCCGGGTCTCTCCAAAAGACAAGCAAGGAGGCAAAAAGTGAAGAAGAAAGCCTCAAAGAAGTACCCCAAAAAGGTAACAGGAGGGGTTGGTAATGGTCAGATAATGGAGGTTGAAGATCATCTACTTGGCCTAGTTCAGCCCGGTACTAGGAAGAATGAGGGAAATCAGCGACGCCCACACTTACAAAAAATTAAAATAATACAGATAAACCTGCATCATGTTATGGCAGTATTTAAAGTTTTAGCCGCAGGTTCGGCTGTCAAAACAAAGGTCAGGCACTGATTCAGGAACTATGGACCTTGAGTAATCACGTTAAGGGATTACCAAAATAAATGGGTAAATTAACTTATAATATTGAAAATTAGAGTCCAAGGGTTCCATTCTGGCTAGCTCGCAAGTAAATCTTATTCCCATTTCGAAGTTCATCTCCAGAGACTTCGTAACAGTAATGATGGAGGTGCTGGTAAAAAGAGATAAACAAGAGACTGTAGTTGCCACAGTCTACTTCACTGAAGACTCAGAAGAAACACCCCCACCGCAAGTAAGACGGCTCGTAATCCACTGTGTGGGAAAAGGGCTAAATGATCCAATTGGATGTGAGCAAACGCACACCATTTGGTGTGGGTCGGCACAGGTATAAATAATAGAGGTGAATCCCTTTTCAAATATCTGTTAACAAATAATGTAGACAATATCAACAGGAGAAATAAACCTACTTTTATCAATGCGTTTTGTCAAGAGATCCTATATTTAATCTTTCCCAGTCCGCAGTTAGTTTTTTTTCAAAAAAATGTTTCTGATCATATACATATCAAATATGATCTAGAGGCACGGATCATGCAGTCGCAAGAAATTAGATTTTCAGAGCTAACCGACTGGGGTTTATACAAAGCACTACTCGGGGCAGAAATTCCAAAAGTATTGGAGATAATAGAGTCCCCAAATGGGCTGGAGTTCAGTTCAAATCAACTGCACAACTCTTTACACTCAGCCTCTGAGAATAGTTGTCCTGTAAAGCAAAGGGATATTCAAACCGTGTTTTGGTGGAACGGAACACTGCAAAAACTTAGGAAAAAAGCGACATGTTTATTCAACAATGCTAAACGCCCCAGAGACTGGGGCGATTATAAAAGAACCTTAACAGAGTACAATCTCGAGTTGAAAAGGTCAAAGAAGGCAATTTGGAAATGTTTTTGCAAAATAATAAACGAATTGCCCTCTGCAACTCGGCACCAAAATGTCCTTGTAAAGGACCACTCAAAAGGCATTGACTTTCTTCAAAAAGGCGATGTATGTTTTACTGAGATCCGGAGGAATATCCCCGGAAACTATAAGCTTGCTTTTAGAAATCCACTTTCCGGACTCAATGGTGGTGAAACCGCTTAAGGACGGCTACGTAAGTTCTGGTGAGGTGGTCAAGCAGGATATTCACACTCAGTAAGGTTGGATGGGTTGTTAACTCATTTAAACCCTTCAAATCCGCTGGAGGTGATAGAATTTTTCTAGAACTCGAGCAGGAAAAGAGATTCTTCTTAGCTTGGTCCAGTTCATTCGGGCCAGTATGATTTTAACTACATTCCACAACTGTGGAGGAAAATAAATGTAGTCTTTATACCAAAAAGAAGATGTCATCCAGATACCTAGCCCAAGGCATATCGTCCAATTAGCGTCTTTATCTCATGTCGTCTTTATTAAAAATGATGGAGAAAGTTTTAAAGTTTTGGATTACCGTATAAGAAGTGAGCCTCTAAAAAGGAACCCACCTCATATAAATCAGTTTGCTTATCAAGCTTGCATATCTATGGTGATGGCTTTTAGAAGTCTGATCACTAAAATTGAAAGCACTTTTGATGTTAATGAAATCGCCCTTTACGCCTTTATTGACATTAAAGATGCTTTTCACAATAGAGAGGCAGAATGCGAAAAAGGAATTGACCTTCCCTCAGTTAAGTGGATTGGCTCGCTGCTGAAAAATAGAATTATTATGGCTCGCAGTAAGGTAGTGAATAGTAATTATCAAGGCCTTAAAGGGATGTCCACATGAAGGGATATTGTCTTCATTACTATGGTTAATGGTTACTGATGGAATGCTGACTCTTTTGAACAGCGATGGACTTGATGTTACTTGATTACGGGAGTAATGAGAACATGCCCGACTGCTGCAATGGAGTTGCTCCTAGGCGTTGCTCCTTCTGTGTTTTGTTGTCGGATAGGGACAGTTGAGGTCAGAGGAGCAATCCTTTGAAAGAGGGTCCATGGTATGGTACACAGACAATTCCAAAGCAGTAGACGGAGCAGGAGTAGGAATATTCGGGAGTGAAAATGCCCTTATTAAGTCGTTGGGATCCAATTATAGTCTTTTCCAACCAAAAATGCACGACATAGACATGCATTTGTGCCAGAATAGGCATTGAAAATGGGCTAAATAGCACTATGGTATTTATTGTATTGAAAATTCCAGTGGCCTTAAAGGCTCATAGGTCCCACATATTTGAATCAAAACTGGTGTGGGATTGTCTTGACGCAGTTAAAAAACTGGCGACCACAAATAAGGTTACACTTGAGTGGGTGCTAGGATATACTGGAATCGTGAAAAACGATGCTGCAGATGGCCTTGCCCGGTCGGGTTCTGGACCAATAAATTAGTTTCTCTATTTATTGGGCTAGAACCTTTCTGCGGTGTCATTGAGACACACCGTATAACAGCCACGAAATGCTGGGAATAGATATTAAAAGTTTAAAAGTTTTAGCGCAAAATTCCAGGACTACGACAGACAAAAAGGTTTATTTTACCTTCGTCAAATTGGGTTAAAAGGCTCCTCGTACTTGGCAAACCTGAGTTGAGGCTATTAACTGGCTTTCTCTTTAAAGGTGGGATAATAATGACCAAATAATTTAGGTGGGATAATAATGAGCCCAGACCAAATAATTTTGGAATTCATTTACCGTTTACTTGATTAGGACGATTGATTAATAACGGTTTAAGCAAAAAAAGATCTTTAAGGTCATGGTGCTAGTGGCTACAATGCCCACATGGCCTAAAAAATTGATAAATGTGTTATAAATTAATTTTTAATTGTTGATGTTCAACGTCAAGGTTTTGCTAATGCATCCAAAAAGCAATGGAGCAGCAATTTATATTCGAACACAAAATAATGATGATCATTATAAATGGAAACTCTCAATGAGCATATCGTGTGTATCGTATTTAAAACTCACTTGGTTGGAATGGTCTTTGCTGACAGTTATCATATTCGAATTGAAACATTTGAATTTCTTAAAAAATATTACTTTGGTTAGACATTACCAACCTTCATTGCAAATCGATTTGCTTAAGTCAATTGGATGTGGATTGCGCCAATGTAGTCAGCAGAGATCAACTTATAGGATAAATCTAATTAACATATGTACAATTACAAATCACACGAAATCCCAAATGTATATAAATTATAGATTAAAAACTATTTAACACCAAAATCGAATTAAATAACCGTTCTGCCACAAGACAAATAACCTTTTAATGAAGAATTGGGCAATCCTCAACGAATTCATAGAAAAAATTAAAAATTAATTACAGCATATCGGTGAAGTTTAATCATGGTGCTACCTACCTCCTACATGATTTTTTCAAAAAAAAAAATCACCGAGCAATTGGCACAGTGGTTAAAGCTGCGGTGTTTGGGACGGGAGGTACCGGGTTCGAATCCCAACAAGGGACGGTTGAAAAAGAGAGTTTTCATCACCTGATTACGATCGATGATGACGATGAACACAACTATGACCCCTGTTGTAGTGCAGAATCTATGGGCCGAACCATCGTCCATGACTTTTAGTCAAAATAACTATCTTTTGCATCTATTTTCTAGAATCCTTGTACAAATCGAATTACTTTAAACAGTAAATCTTGTAAACCATAACTATATGGACTGTCAACTTGTAACGATGATAAATCGAAAAATTTTATTGCTGCCACTTCTTCATGGTGGATTATAAAAATTATGCATAAAGCATTAAAAAATACTGTGTACACATACCAAATATGGCAGTAATTTTTATTTTTATTGACTTTGTTTATGTAATAGAAAATCCTGTAATCAATGCTTTTTTCTTATCACCGAAATACTAATCAAAATAACTCGATACAACCACTTTACCATCATTCATCGTTTGCTATATACACACACCTATAAAAAATTATGTTCAAATCTATCGGCAAAATCGATTAAAAATGTTTGGTTTTTATTACCAATTTTCTATCTAAATCCATCTTATTTGCAATATTCGTTCGATTTATGTATACAGCATCCAACTTAAGTAAAAACTTTTTTTTTTTAAATATCCATAAAACGTTTTGACAAGAAAATCGAAAATAAATTCATCCATCAAATTCCCATCAAATTTTATAACAGTTTTCAGAATAACGATTATAAATTTTTAGTAGGAAAATAAGGAAATCAAAATTGTTATGAAGGAATAACAGTAAAACAAAACGTCTTAAATAAATAGATAAAAATAAGCTTAAGTTTTTAAATTGTTAAACATTTTAATGATGGTATTTTGTTTATAATGACTTTGGGGGGTATACCGTTCGTTTTATATAAATATAGCATATATTGAAACGTGTTAGCCACAATTTTATCTGTCACATTGTTTTTACCTAAGCAATTTTTCGGAAAATTGTAATCTGGGACTGATGCAAAATGGGACAAAAATTAATTTACAAAACCAAATGGAGGTATTCCTGCTTTATTTTGAACATTACTTAAGTGAAATCATTACTAATCCGTTGACTGAATTCCTACTCGTTGGCGGTCATGAGATTCTAGGAGCGTCTTTTTTGGGGAAGTTATTTAAAAATAAGGATGCATATGTTATTACTCTGGGCATCAAACGATACCAAGGGATACACCAATCAAGGCTCTTGTAAACTTGCAACTTTGTTTGGTACAAAATTCGATTGTGAACCTTCAGCCAATGGAGCACAATGGCTCGTATTTGGTTCATTAACTGAGCAAAAAAAAGCTACCCAGAGTATCAACCATGGTAGTGTAGATTTTTGCAGTGGTGCTCCCTTGGACTTTGAGCACAATAACTTTAGAAATTTACTCTTTAGTTGTAGGTATCTTGTATATCAAATTCGTTGATTTTCTTCGGACCAAGTCTTCCAAACAGAAGTCGTTGAACGGTATATTGAACCGCAGTTTATCTAAATTTGACCTGCTAATTTTTGTCAATATATGAAAAAGGCTCATTCCAATCTAATTTTAGTTGCCATAATTGCTTCATTAAAAACTTGACAAAGGATAAACCGTTTTATTAATTTGGCTCAGTTCGATACAACACAAAATTAAAACAAATCCACAATAAAACACGTTTTGATGTATTATAGTCGATATCGACAAGCACCTTAATGAGAAAGAGTTCTTAATGTTCCAGCGGTATATCAGCAATGATGTCGGGAGGATAGGCTAACTATCCCCAAAACTGGATTTCGCTCGTCCACAGAGCCTTGATGATCATAACTTTCATGTCGTTAGTGTTTGTTATGGAGTCGGCTCCACTTACCGTGTCACCTGTTAGCACGGGTCTAATCATTAACACGTAATTTAAAGACCAGGAACTATTTTTTTTCTGAACCATCAAAGACAACTATAAATTTTATTGCTATTGAACTTACTGGTTTCAGCTCCCAGTAATGAGAAAGGTATAAAAGTTGAACGTCGGAATTTCAGTATCAGGTACATGTTTTATATGTCAGAGTGCTAAATACTAATCGATGAATGCTTTATAGGCATGGCGAAGTACGCAATTGGTGCTGAACTTCCTTTTCAAAGTAAAGAAATATTGCATTGACAGTGTAGATGAATCGCGTAAGATGGAAAGTATTGGCGCAGTGGTTAAAGCTGCGGTGTTTGGGACGGGAGGTACCGGGTTCGAATCCCAACGGAGGAGGGTTGCAAAAGGGATTTTTCATCACCTGATTACGATCGGTGATGACGATGAACACAACTATGACCCACCGTTGGAGTGCAGAATCCATAGGCCGAACCATTGTCCATGCCAGTACAGGTTGGCATGGAGCAATGCATTGCGCAGTTAGATATTCAAACATCGCGAATCTGTAGTCGTGCGTCCTCAATTTGGCCCTCGTTGGCGTAAAATAGGACGTTAAAATAATCGCGAAAGAGTTGAGTGAGCTTCGGCCCCAGAAAAGATCGTAGTGATTAAAAAATAAAAAAATAAAAAAAAAATAATGATGGGAAGTGGCTGAATGACCGGTAGCTTGATAATAAATCGAACAGTATGCTGATCAGTGAGATCACGGTATCAACGGAATCTACTAAACTTTTTGCAATTACAGGATTAAAGGACTTTTCCAAAACCTTCACCATAGCCATCACTAAAATCAAGTATAGGTCTAAGTTAGACTGCATAGAAATCGTAGTAAAATTGGACGAAGTTAACAGTTTTGATGTAGGAAGTGATGGAGTTTCTGAACTAAGGATTGTTGAATTTAGAGTCGTGGGATTGTTTGCGTCTAAATGCCATAACGAATATTACTTAAAACCACAAATCTTTAATAACAGCTGTACCGGACATTTATTCACAGCGTAGTCAGGTCAGATGCAATTTCGACAGAGACTATATTTTGAAACTTGTTTGCGTCAGTTAATGATAGACAGATTCAGCAACATAAAACATTGCAAAATACCATGCGGTGATTTGTGACCAAAACGCCATGGTAAGTGTTTGCAAAAGGGTGGTTAGATTACGACTAATTAAAAATCAGTGTACCTTTGTTTGCCTAGAGTGTCACACAGCTGAATAAGATGGTTTCATCTATACCGAAGTTTTTGAAGATTTGATAGATAACTACTCCAATTTCTACATCGTACATATGAATAAAATTAAAAGTATTCGAAAAAGTTCCAATCTTCTCCACCAGGAGCAGTTTCAGCTTTATCCAATGCCTTGATTATCAATATTAATTTAACTTGGTGTTTTCAAATGCAATTGGGCTTATGAAATCATTGTTTTAAAATGTTTTTAGCAACTTTATAATTGACTTTAGTGAAATCCTATAACTCAATTTCGTGAGCTGCAGCGTTCTTCAACGAATGCAGCATCCTTATACACTGGCATCATTCGGTAGTTGCTTTTAATGACGGATTTAAGAAGACCACAGAATTTAAGCATTCATTTAAACCACGTCATTACATTCCTCGCCAACATGGTCAAACCAATTTGTGAAAATTTCACCACAACTTTGGGTAAAAAATTGTGCGCTGAGTCCTTTGAAGTACAATGAAATACAAGTTCTTCCTACTTTTCCTCTAACTTGGATGGACCTCGTAATAGCTTCTACTTCTTTGTCATCGTCATTTTCGATTTATCTGAGCAACTCTAGCAGTGTCAAACGAGGTGGTCACCCACATGAACTAGTGCTCAAGTGACTCCAAACACATTGCAGTATCAGATTTTCAGATTAAGCACACTCTAAATAGTAGGATATTTAAAGGCACAAGTAGATACCAGATACCATTATTCCAAAAACTATCAGAAATATGCACAGCTAATGAGCAGCTTGAACCTTCAGCTTTAGTTGTCTTAAGATGTTATTTTGTATGGTTTAATCAATGCCATATTCTTCTGAGGCTGAAGTTTTCCCAATTATTTCGTTTTTAATTTTTTACATCCAACTTTACGGTGCCGCTTGCCGAGTCTTGTTCAATGGGTTATTCACTCCAACAAGAATTCAGAGTTGTGATCATTTGAACCCGGCACCTCGCGATCAAATCACCTCATGTTTAGCTTCTGCGCAAATTTTTCGGTAAGTAACAAAGTTAACTCATTCTATTAAATCCTTTTTGATAGTGACATTTCTGTTTCTATTCAAGTATTACCTTGTTTTCTGATGTAAGAGATGTTTTTATCCTTTCTGAATTACATACAGTTGCTCTTTTTTCAATTTATGTTTTCCTTGTTTGTAATGATTTGTCCAAACAGCATGTTCACTGTTGTAGTCAACTCCTGTTATAGGAAAGCTCTGTTAAAATTTATTAATAATTTTGACATATCAATGTTGTATTCCAATAAACATCTTACCGCAAAGTACATGGCTGGATCCCAAATTCCACAATGTACTACTTTCACCATTTTCATCGATGCCTCCTTGAGTACTACCACTAGTATACAATGTTAAATTAACAGCATTTTCAAGCTTGCAATTCAGATGCCTAAGCGTAAAATATTTTCACTTTGATAGTACAGTGAAACCTCGATATAACAATAAACGATTTTTATCAAATATTACAAGTTCTTTACTCCGGGTATAAGAGCGGATTTTAATGTTTTCAACTAAACAAAAGTTAAAAAGCAAAACATACAAAACTAAAAACTCCGAATGTTGGCTTTCCACAATAAAACATTTACTGTCATTATTTTTACTGTGAAACCAGAGAGAGAAAAAAACTTAAAGTACATTAGAGTGACAAAGACAATCGTTTTTGTTTTTTTTGTTGTTGTAACAAAAAAAAATCAAAATATAAAAAAAAAAACGATTGTCTTGGTCACTCTAATGTACTTTAGGTTTTTTTCCTCTCTCTGGTTTCACAGTAAAAATAATGACAGTAAATGTTTTATTGTGGATAGACAACTTAACTGATAGAAACACTTTCCATTTATATTCATCTTCGGTTAAAGATATACTTATCAAACTCGTATGTTGCTGAGGTGACATGATGCTCGACTTTGAAGATTAGGTTTCAAAAAAATGATTAACTTTGGATTGCACATTTGTAACCGCTGTTCCTTTATAATTAACTGACCTAAAATTCCAAAAATCGGAGTCATAAAGTAGAACATCATTATCTGACGAATAGTCAACAAACGGTATTAAATTGTGTATTTGGCCGAATTTTTATTTCTTGACTCTCATTCTGATCTTTTAATGCCATTACCTCACCCGCTATTTCTTTTCGGTCATTACTTTAAAGTATTTTTCTCGTTCAGTTTACACCACATAATATTATTTTGGTATTTTGCAGTGTTAACCCTTGTTACATTGGCTTCTTCATCGTTATGAAATTATTAGAAAAAGCAAAAAAATAAAAAAAAATTGAACGGCAGGCTAACTAACCGTACTTATTAAACTCTTGATGTTATGAACCACACACAAAGCCCCGGATTGCTACCTCGGATTTATTACATCCTATATATAAAATGGGAACATATGGGACATATTAATCCTGCTAAGACTTGTAGTTGACTAGTAGAATGCACCAACCATGTAGATATAAATACTAACTTGTCGCTTTAGCTCTGCAAGAGCTCAAATTCTCAGTTAATCTAGAAGAAGTGATCAAAAAATTCTCACGCGTGATTTCAATGCTCAAATCGGTATAGGAGTGCGAAATTGAGCAAATTGCATATTTTTTGCACCAAAAATATTATTGAAAATCACCAATCGATTGTCCACGATATATCTTTGGAATTTAAATGTGGACCAGACTGCTGTTCGCCTTCCACATCCTGCACTAAATAACGATCATTCCCAATATATTTAACGATCTCGTGTAGGTGCCACGATAACGATGAGCCAATTTACGACTCTTCATTGTCGCAGGTTTACTTTTTGGCTTTACTTTTTGCCTTTACTTTAGAGTTTTAAATGCAGAGCTGCTCGACGATGTTTGATAAATTGCTCCGATATAACTTTTTTATTATTTTCCAATAAACCTTCAACCTCTTGTACTTCTTATTCAATTCCTTTATCTTCATTAGCGACGATGGTTTGATCGATGAGTTGGTTTTGCTTAAAGTGTCTTCCTTCGTATTGGCATATTATTCTGGACGGCGCTGTTTTTGTGAAACGATGTTTTGCGTTGTTTATAGCAAATTGAATCTAAACCAATTTGATGTCCTAGTCCCGATATTCTTCTTCGGATAGTATTGCGAAACTGATTGTGATGTTTTGATTTACACGTTCCCTTTGACCATTAGCCCGTGCACACGCACAGACGCACTAGCAATTTTCGAATGTATAATATCATGAATTACGCCAAATTCATCAATTTTTTGCTGAACGCGTTGATCAATGATCCCTTGTCCTTGTTCCCTTTTGCGGAGATTGGATATGGTCACGAGAGGCATATCTCTTTTGTCTAATGGATGGAAAAATCCCGGTTTTTGGACATCTGTTTCTTGAAAAATAGACATTTGAAGCACCTGCTGGTGATTTGCGAAATTTTGAATAAATCGCCGAAAATAACTCGAAAGGTCATAAAAACTTCCAACTGCACTTATATCTTTCGGCGTCGGGAATCTTTGCACTGCTTTTAATCCGGATCTTTGAATTAAATTCAGAGTTATCTTTAAGTTTGTAAAACCTTCTGCCACTTTTTTAGACGGTATGATGATATCAACCAGGTATGCTATTGCGATGCTGCATCGGAAATTCCTCATAATTTGGTAAATCGATTGTTGAAAAACAGCTGAACTATATATAGTACTAAAGTTAAACGTCATCAGCTTAGGTGCCCATCCGGCGTAACTATGTTGGTGCCTGATTGAGTTTCCTTTGCAACACGATTTTGATAATACTCATTAGATAGATTCAAACTTGTAAAATAACAATGATCACACGCAATCGATCCAGCTGATCCTCTATGAGTGGCAGTCTAAAATGATCCAAAAACGGATCGAGTAACAATATTGGTTTCATCCAGTTGATATTTTATTGATGTATATTCTAGTAATCGCAAGCACACTCCATCCTCTTAAAAATATTCCAAATGTAACGGGTAGAACAAAAGAGACGTCCCACAAGCATTACTGTCGTTCGACCATTTATAGGTCCTGCGAAGCACAGCAATAATGTGCTTGTCATTTTCAAATATAAGTGCAAAATGCCTTTAGCCAAAAATAAGTAAGAAAATCCGTATGCTATAAGATCGATGGCATTTCCGCCCTGAAGTTCCATTCAAAATCGAGCAACAGTGGCAAATATTACAGTTAGCTCTTACAATCGTAGCAAAAATACCATCGGAAGACCACAACCTAGAGATTGCAAAGAATGGTACGAATTACCGGTGTCATCTTAGCGTTACAAATAAACAGAAAAATATAGCTAGCGCCATAAGTGAAAAGTATGGCTAACGCGGATCACCTGTAAAAGCGGAATGAAACCATAGTTAATCTTTTTTAATACTCCAAAAAAAGAAATGATCCCTGATCAAAATCTCTGATCAAATACTTACCATCAGGCTGACTTTGGAGAAATGAAGGAAGTGCGCTACATCGCATACATCAGCTCAATATCGATTTCCAAAAAAAAAAACAAGCATCAATTAAGAAAGCATTTGGCCAGCGCTTGAATAACTTGGCATCCTAAAGGAACTCGTCTCTTTACAAAAGTTTACCAAATCTGGACTGAATAATAAAATAATAGTCGAAGGACCGGTATCTGAACCCTTTAAGATAACGGCAGATGCAGTTGCGCCTACCTTAAAATTATTACATTAAAATCATTCAATTTGGCGCTTGGCTACTTGCTCAATCGAAAACCGAATGAATTTATTGATAAACTCATACCGCTGGACCACATAGCCAGACGAACACGATTTTCGTCACATAAGAAATCAAAACTAGAAGCAACTTATGGTCGGTCGAAATGAATCGAGGTCGACTGTGCGAGCTGCAAAATTCTTTCACATGATATATGGTCAGAGATAGGGAAAGAGAGAGATAGAGAAAGAGAGAAATAAAAAGATAGAGGGATAGATTTATAGTGAGAGAGCGAGAGGGAGAGAGAGAAAGAGAGAGACAGACAGAGATAATTTTTATTTAGTTGCACATTTATTGCGAAGTTACTATAATGTACCGTAAAATCCATTTTTTTAGTGTTTACCTTGCTAATTCCTGATTTTATAACACTATACTCAGTCATTGATCCTGCTCAATTCAAAAGAATGTTAAATTTGTCCAGCTAGTCATACGTCAGTTCATTGATGACATTTTGCTTCATTTTCATTTGTCAAGGATTACGCTCGCTAGTCGTAGGTGGTAAAACTTTACCTTACAATGACGTAATTCACCCACAAAAACTCATTTCGCTCATAATGACATAAATTTATTTTTTATTTAATTTTTATACGACGGTGACAATCATCATCATCATTATCCTGATTAATAAAATGGTTGGTGTTTTTTTCCTCTTGTACAAGATAAAGACAATTTTAATACAGTTTTAATATTGCTTGTAATTAGAGATAATTACAAGAAAACTTTATTACGAAATGCTGTGTATATAAAAGAAAATGTCTCAACCATTTTGTTGTTGTTGTTGTTGTGTACACTTTGTGTAGCTTAGTAGTTTTATCGCTTTAAAAGTTTCGTTCCGTTTGTTTTTGTTGGTTTTTTTTAAGCTTTTATTTTTTGCTCGTCGTGTTATAATTTTTTTATTTTATTGCAGCGAGATTTTAAGTAAATTAAATAGTTACTGATGAAGAAACTGTATAAATTTTAATGAAAAAGAATTAATTATGTTACATTAAAGAAATGAGATAAATATTTGAATTATCATGTTTTTATGTTGCAAGCGCAATAAGGTATGTCATGTAATTAACGAATGGTGCGTTTGAATTGGTAATTCATATATATGACATAGAGGCAAGGAACAACTCTCACAGCGTCTGTGAGGATTATACAAAAAGGAATTTCTATATAAGCTTAGGAATTAGGTAGAAAATAACTCTTCCACCAAAATTTGCCTCTTTCTCAGTTAAAAACATCATTAGCTAACATTAAAACTTGTTTAAAGCAGCTGTATTCTACTAATTAGGTTATAAATGTGTCTCTGACCATTTACTGATATAAAACCTAGAATTTAGATTTCTTAGGAAATTAAAGCAGATTTTAGAATAAAAAAGGAAATTTAGAAAAAGAATTAAGCCTCCATCTCCAGTAATCTATGCCATTGTAACAATAAAGCGTCTGGAAGTAATATATGGCATGTCCATCATTGTATAAACTCGATGATGTGCATTTAACTATTCTACAGTGATGAGGAAATTTTAAAGATATTCGTTAGAGGCGGCTTCTCATGTTAAAGTGGGATAGGCCATTCAATAAAATTTAATAATTTTGTTTCGCCTGTAACAAAAATAAATTGATTGAGTGTTAAGTATCAGTGTCCATCCCTTAAATTAATTTTTGTATTAAACAATAATCGTCTTTCACTGGTATGATATTGTGTTGGTTAAAAAACAACTCGAAACAGTGGCGTGGTAACCAATACCATATGACCAGTGACATCTAATAAATGAATTATGTGTTTAATTACACAGTTAATTCTGTCAGCTCAACGGCACAAGCATAATATGTAAGCATTGGAACTACTATGCTTTCGTATATAGTTTATAGCCCTAAGTTTTTTTAGTTACTCGTTTCAGAGAGAGTATAGAAAACTTTTTAGGTAATTTGTTAAATTATTTTGACATGCGACGCAACATCGATCATTTTGACTAAATCTAAAACACACCATTTTACAGTTATAACCATCTTAATTCTCACTCCATTCACAGTCATCAAAGATAGGCTTCTGATATCGATTTGTTGGTTTTGGGCAAACGAAATTCCATCTTAAAGCTGAATAATCAATCAGTCCATATCTTAAAAGTACTTTGAGCTATTTTTTGATTGCTTTGTTTGTCTAGAATTGCCAGCAAAGAGCATTACCTAGCCATCCGCAAGTGCTTAGTGGGGTATTATTGCTTTACCATTTTTCTGCGCTTTGGTGATTCCTCGAACTAGACAACCATTCAGGAAACGTGGAGTACCAGACCTAATATAGGCTCTTTGTGTCACTTTGATCACATATATGGGTGTCGCAAATCTAAGGGCATTTATTCAATACGGCGTGTTTCAAATCTGCAAACATGCGGTTGGATTTTCCTCTTTTTGATATACTCTGCGCATCCTTGTAACTATTGTTGTTTTGGTGGTTAACAAATTAGTCCACTAAAACAGACTTTTCTTTTGTAAGCACGCCTTCATGAAATGCTTATCACAGACACCAATGAGTCAGCAAAAGTTCCAATCATTAGTTTCGCTGCTAGCTTTACGCTTGAAAATTTTAAAGTTAGAGCTATCACCTAGAGATTACCCAATGCCAATTTTTTTTATTGCCTAATCGGTTAGTTTTTCAACGATCCAATACTCACTTTGATTAAATACTTGATTCACTACTGGTGACCTTTTCTATTTATTAAAAAGAAGCTTGATGTTATAAACTATTCAACGAGGATTCCTCAATCTTTTGTGTTTTTAACATGTCACAGTATGGACTTACCATTGAAGTCCCCGGATATGATAAGTAGAAGGTTTTTCGAAACTTTTAGTATTCGGTTCTGTTCTAAGTATGTGAGAATATGCCACCTGCTCATTTCGTAAACCATCAATATTTATTTGACCTAATACAAGGCCAATTTAATGGTCTAAGTCAATTTTGTTTGTACACCATTTTTTGAATGCCATTTGTCAGTTATTATCAATCGTAAAGAGTAATCGATAACAATTTTATTATGGATACCAAGATTGGAGTGATCGGTTTTGACGAGCACATTTGATAAAACATCATTATGAGCGAAGAACCACAACCTAGAGGCCTAACGACAACATTAGAATCAAAAATGCTGAAAAACACCAGAAATTGTTCAAATGTTATGAAACATGTGTTTAAAAGAGCTTTACTTTGCACTAACCTCAGTGGCCACTTGTCTGCCACACATCATGTTAAAAACTATGATTAGAGTTTAAATAGTTCATCAGTAAAGTATAAATTATAAAATGGTATTTCATACAAAAGTTTTAAAAAAAATCGACCTGGAACACGAGTTCCGATTATATACGAGTTGAAAAGTTTTAAAATATCGAGATTGTTTAAAATGGAATATGTCCTTATTTTATATTTGTACTATATGGAACTATACTGAATCAGTAAATATATATGGAATTAGCCATGTATATCCGTAACATATTTTGCCATGTTTAGTAACTATTTTTAAGAATTGGCTTGGTTACATTGACAGAACCGGTCGATTCTACTTTTGTAGGACTGATATAGACTCACACCTTAAATATTAAGTGCTGCCCAACACTTTTTGCTGTTTGTTTTCATCGTCCCAACATCGTCATTTAGTAAATTCAAGTAACTTCAATCCAATCGATAGATCCTGGGAAAGGCGCGCTAAATCCAAGGTTATTTTATTTTAGGTTTACTAGGAAAAGACAGTAGTTTAGCAAACAATGTAATAAATGACATGGCAGAACCAAAAAATAAAATTATAGGAGCATTAATCCAGCAAAAAAATTACTGGACAAATGGTCAAGGATTTAGCTGTTTGCGAAAATTAATGTTAATATCAACAATTCAAGGTAGCAGAAATATTAAAGAAACCAAAATCAACCATACCATCAACAACAACAAATGATATTCCAATGTTTTTACTTCCAACCGCCTCTAAAATATTCAAGAAATTATTTCTTAAAAGTTTTGTACAAAAAAAAATTAATCAAAGCCTATCGTCTTCAAGCAATAATTAAAAGATCAAAACTACAATTCAAGATCATTAACTAATTAACTGCAAGGAAAAAACAATACCTAGTTCACTCGAAAAACTTTTGATATTAAAAAGCAAAGTGTGAAATGTGCAGAAAATCCTCTTATTAAAGAATGACAAAAATTACAAGACATCCAGGAAGTTATAAAACTTGCAAGGCGTATAAAAACTAGCTCAACTGCCAAAATAAAACAAAAACCAAAAAAAGAATATAGACATTTCAAGATATATAATTCGATTAGAGATCTAGAATCTCAAGCAACTATCAAAGACCTTTTGTAAAAAAAAATCGGTTAGACAGTGAAAAATTTGTAAAATAGTTTGCAAAATTTTAGCCATCTTGCAAATTATTTGGTGTATGTAGGCTACCCCATAAAAATATTTAACTACAGTAAGATTTACTATAGATGTCAGCACAAGAACCAACAAATGCTTAATTAGGTCCATTTGTAACACACGGAAATGGAAAAGAACAAATTGAAAAAACCAATTGGAATATGAGAATATTTCTTTAAAATCTGTAAATTATCTCTTTTTGTTGCTTATACAATCTCCAAGTTGTTAAAAAAATTGGTCAACATTTGTACTGCAACCTCTCAACTTAATACATAATAATAAAAAATTCTTATTTTTTAGTAAATTTTTCCCCGCATTTATGTCAAATTTTGAAAACCGACATTGCTGAATGACATTTTCGAGTAAAACTAAAATTAGTTCTCTTTATGACTCTGAACTCAAAAAACCACAAACGGAAATATAAAATGGAAGAATTAATCCTGTATGTTTGTACTGAAAAGATATATGGTTTAGAATCGGTGATAAAACTTAAGAGTAACCAAGGGAGCGAAAAAAAGAATCAAATAATAAAAACAGAGCCTGGTTAGATCTTTTGGCCATATTATTCTACTTTGTAAAATTACATTTTGATAGACTCAAAAATCACTGGGTGATTTACACATAATTATATAAATCTGAAATTTTCCAAAACTGCCACAGTTGCAAAAGTAATAATTCAAATTCAATTGCCTAATACTTCAACCCCACTTTCAATGTTTTTCGAGTTTCACATGATGACTGCCCTTCAACGTTGATTTTATTAATCTTACCACTGGGAAGCAGGATTGTTTATATTCCACTGGACTACTACAGAGCATTATTTAACCCAAAAGGCATTCTTTCAAATGATAATGGTTTATTAGAGGTAATCTACCTGGAGTTCGCTCTATTTACTCACAAGATCAAAGACTGCTAAAATACACTTTACCTATTAGAGATAATAACAAGTGGTCATTTATTGTTTTGTTGATAGTTTTTTTTAACTAACATTAACGGACTGGCATGTGGCGATGTGCTGGGTCCTATAATACAAGTTTTATTTAGGTGTTTAACCCAATTTTTTACTATATATCCTGTTCTGTTAAAGCTATAATTGATAATTTTTAAAATTAATTGGTACTTCATCTTCCAGGATTACATCCAGTTCAGTTTTATTTATGTTCTTGGAATAAAATTTCATGTTCACTAATTGATCTTGATCAACGTTGTTTATTTATACTTCTTTAGGATATACATTTAAAATTGAACTTTCACTCTCGTTGCAGATTTGGCACAGCGTCAAGATTCTGTATTTGTTGAATTAGCTTACTCATAATTCTTCGACAAATATTTAAATAATATAATTTTCAGGTATTCTAGCCACTTTCATGGTCACCAATGTGATTTTGTTAAGTTAAGTCCGTTTGGCCTTACCAACTTTCCTGTTGTATTATTAATGGTTTGTTCAGTTTGCTGGTATCCTATTAAAATTAGTAATGAACGAGCATAATCTTGAAAATCTAAAATGTCTACGTATGCTTCGGAGCCAATAATTTCTGATTTTCATTTCAACTTTCCTAATGGTTTCCCCATCCCAGTCTCATTACCAAGGTTAAAATAGTTTAGGACGACATTTTCTTCTACTGACTACAACCACGTGTTTAACATATTTTTTCACTCTATTCTTCGGAAACTGATATTGCAACAGAAACACAGTTGATACCATTTCTTCTTGAACATTATCTTGCTTTATTTTGTCCTTTTTTTACATAAAAAACTAGTTATAAGACAGGGACCTCTTCTTTTCTTGCTAAGCAATCCTCCAAAAACTAGTAAGAGGTCGTATGCTTAATTTAAAAAATCCTTTGTAGATATAGAAAGTTTGTTTAGTTATTTTTCTTGTAGGTTCGATGAAATATATATATATATATATATATATATATATATATATATATATATATATATATATATATATATATATATATATATATATATATATATATATATATATATATTTCATATATATGTATATATATACACATATATATATATATATATATATATATATATATATATATATATATATATATATATATATATATATATATATCAGGTGATTTTAATTTCGATATCCTCCAAAATTCCAAATTTTCTAGAGATTATTTGAATCTTTTAAATAGTCTTAATTTATCCGTGTTTAACACTGTTGCACCAATTTTTGTTGTCCAAACACTAGTGGTATTTCTTATTCTCTTATTGACCATATTGTTTCCTTTAGTAATAGCCCTATTTGTTTTTTCAATCAGTTGTCCCTCGGTATAGGCTCCCAACATGATCTTTTAGTTTTTTCTGTTAATTGTTATTCTCCGCCAAAGTCTAGAAGGTTTAGCTTTAGGGATTATTCTAGGTTAGATGATTCCTGCCTTTATTTAGCTTGTATCTCGGTTCCTTGGGACGATATCTTTTCTGTTTGTTCATCTACTAGACAAATCGAAATTTGCAACGCTTGGTTTCGTTTTTGAGACTTGTGTTCCATTTAGGACTGTTACTCTAAAACCAAAATCTCCACCTTGGTGATGTCAGGATATTTCTAATGCTATTTGCATTTGGATTAGCAAATATCGTTTATGGAAAAAGTATCCTAATTTCCAGTCCCACTTTAATTATAAGCAGGTGCACAATAGGGTTGTAGGGTTAATAAGGTTATCCAAATATACTTTTTTAAAGAAAAGATAATTCCCTCTCTCCGTCCCAAGGTCTTTTGGCGTAATGTTCGTAACTTGAGACCTGGTAGATGCAGGAGTATCATTCATGAGGTTTTCAAGCCAAATGAATTAAATATTTTTTTTAGCTCCAATCTGAACTCTGGTAGTAACACAGTCGAATTACTTTCTGGCGAGTCTTTTAATTCATTTTCGTTCTCAAATATTTCGCTCGATGAATTACATTTCGCTATTTGGAAGGTTAAGTCGGAATCCTCTGGTTTGGATAATATCAGTTTAAAATTCGTAAAACGAGTTTTCCCTTTCGTCTCAAAGTACTTGTTACATATTTTTAACTTTATCCTTACGTCCTCTTCATTTCCTGACCAGTGGAAGCTTAGTAAAATTATTCCTATCCCAAAGATTAGCAATCCTTCTGAACTATCTTATTTTCGACCAATAAGTATGTTAAGTTATCTTTCTAAAGCCTTTGAGATAGTTGTTAAGAATGAAGTTCAAGTACACCTTAATAGCAATAGTTTAGTTAGCTGTGTTCAATCTGGGTTTAGAAAATTCCATAGTACAACCACTGCGTTATTAAACGTATGTGACGGTATTAGGTGTAATATGAGTAAAATGGAGTTGACCTCTTTACCTTTGATAGATTTTTCCAAGGCCTTCAATTCTATTAATCACGGTATTTTATTCAATAAGCTTATTTCTCAATTTAAATTTTCGTTTTCTGCCACCAAATTAGTTCTCAATTACCTTTCTAATCGTTTTCAGGCAGTTTATTTCAATGATATCTTATCTGATTTCCTTCCAGTTACATCCGGCGTACCTCAGGGTTTAGTGCTGGGTCCCTTATGGTTTTCTATGAACATTAATGACATAGAATCTTCTATTCACCATTACATATTTTTACATATTTTTGCTGATGATGTCCAAATATATAGAAACAGTCGTTTAGATCAAGATTCTGTAGTTAGGAATATTTCTCTGATAAATTATGATTTATGTAGTACAGTTGATTGGTCGGTATTGAATGGCCTTAGATTAAATGCGAGTTAAACTCAGTATATTATAATTTATAAGAAACCTCTTGATGGTTGGTCCTTTCCTGGAATTTATCTAACCGATTCTCTTATTCCGTTTTCAAATGCTGTGAAAGATTTAGGGTTAGTTTTCAATAAATCTCTTACTTGGGGTGACCACTAATATTAGTAAAAGGGTGTTTGGCATGCTTAGTTGTTTGTACAAAGTGGTAGGGTTTACGGATAGTCATTTTAAGAAAAGAATGATTATGTCTTATATTCTCCCTCAGTTTATTTATGGTGATGTAGTTTTGTTTGGATTACTTCAGGAGAATATGAGTATTCTCCAAATATGTTTCAATGCTTGTTTCCCCTAACCACAAGTGTCCCCTGTCCTTAAGTGCCAATATGGTATTTGATAATATGTATATTAAAGAGAAAGTATCGAGATACAACTTAAGCTTCAAGTCAGTTTTTTGAACGATATATAAACTCCAAAGTGTGTCAGTTCAGTGATCCAAGCATATCGTCACCTCTTGAGGAAAACAACTTCTGTACGCATGAACAGTTAATATAATTTATGAGTCAAACCTAAAATTTTGCACCATGTGCTCTACCATGACTAAACGTATTAAATCACAAATATCAACAAATGAAAAAAAAAAGTTAAATCACCTGACCCTATCAAATCACAATAGACAGTTGACACAAAACATAACCCCATTTGTTTACCATGTCCACATTACTCTTTTATCAATTTAATTGGATCAAATAATAAACAAATTTTACATACGATCCAGGTAGAACCCAAAAAAAAATGTATGTCAACAGGCACTTTGTCAAATCATTTAGCATGTGCAAATTTAATTTTAACATGAGCCTCTCTATCTTTTGCTTATTGGGAGACAAATGTTGTGTTCAAATTGTCATTAGTACCGCACAAAACCGTGACATTTGAAAATTTTGTTAATTTAATATTTTCTTATCACGCAAAGACTTTGGTGAAAAATTTTTTTTTATGTAAAAAGGGATAATTTACCCTATATATTATATGCACACATACACACACACTAAAAGGGTTGACAATATAATCATTATCAAACGCATTTTAATGAAATAATAGGTAAATGAAGCTTTTATCATTCGCATTTAATCAAAATCAAATGGAAATCTAACAACATAAATTTTATGTTATGTACGAGTATGCCTATCTATGTACAATTTATGTATATATATATATGTAATTATTAATTCAACGGTATGCTGCATCCCCTTAGGCAATTTTAGTTTTGTCGTTGTCAATTTTCCATGATAAATTTCCATCATCATCATCAAACGTATGCGTTTCTATTTTAATTATTGGGTTTTCCGGTTGATGGTGGTGGTTGCATGGCTAAGTAATACCGCACATAATATACACTCAGTATGTTTGTAACTATATTGCTGTAGTGTATATGCATTTAAATTTTTCAGTTAAAAAAAAAATATGACTCGAGGTGCATTCATATTTACTAGTAAAATTTGTGTTTTTAGTTGCGACGAGTGAACCCCTTTTTGTAGTTATGCTGGCTTTATGTATATATGTATTATATAATTGTTTGAGGAATTTAGGAAAATCCAAAAATATATGCGGGAGAAAAATGTTTTATGACGTTAAGTGAGGATTATTATTATTTGAAAAATGCGAAATGAATCACCATCTCAAAAAAAATTCCGATGCTAGGTGATATAATAAGTGTCGGGGAAATCCAGAATTTCATTGACACGTGATATAGATTTTCCAATATATGTACTATAAAATCCATTCTTAACCCAATAATAACGGATTTTCTGCCATTTAAAATCGGATGTGAACTGAACAGTTTTATCACTCATTTCTGAAAAAATAAAATCTTTAATATCCAGTTTATCGTAATTTGGCGATCTAGAATGGTCTAAACTTCCCATTAGCATGGGAATCGATTATCGACTGCTCCGAAATCCAAGACATAATTTTTCATCTGCGGGGTCTTAGAAGAAACCCAATACCAAAATTGTCAAAGTTTTGTTGACCTGTCATGTTAATGTCATGTTGACTTCACTTGCTGATGTTTTGTGGCCGACCAACTAGTTTCAATATATATTCTTTCATAATTGATACAGTACTTCACTCTTTGCTTAGGTGTCTTTGTATGTACAAAGATAATAAAACCTCTTTCTGTCAACCACTTATTGGCCCTACATTTGAGTAACTTTGTTTTAATATCGCAGAACTCTACTAAGAGAATCATCAAAAATTATGATGACTTTAAAATGAAAAACGTAACAAAATGGGTGACAGCGGTGGGATAATGAATATTTAAAATGATTATGGACAAGTCGTGATTTACCAACCAGCGATAGTTAATGTGAATTATAAATAAGGTGCCACAAAAGCCATGATGAATGAAGGCTAATATCTGAAACAGCACGAATTCAATAACAATGAATTGGACACGACTACGATTAAGGCTGCTATTAAAGATTTACAATAAGACTTTATCACATCGAAATCAGCCCGGAGTTGTCTTTCATATCTTAACAAGATGGCTGCAAGTTCAATATCAATCTTATATGGGTGCTAGGGCATTTCAATATTACGAGGAATATGAAAGCCGATGAACTCGCGCGACAAGGTATTACTTGCCTCATCTTACCGTGCAAAGTGGACATTGAAGTACCACTTGCTACATGCAAATTACTCCTTAAAGAAGAAGCTCGTAAAATTACAAACAATAGATAGGCAAATTGCACCTCATGTGTAATCACTAGGCAGATTTGGCCTAATTTGTGCTTAAAAAGGTCTAATCAGCTAAAATCTATGCAATAGCAAAATATTAGCACGGTTGTGGGTGTCATTACTGGACACTTTCTTATTGGAAAGCATGTTCAGTAGACTTGGTGTTTTATTCCATGATTATTATCGAAGCTGTAACGATGAAGAAGAGGAGGAAACAATACTTCATTTGTCATGCACTTGTCCTAGTTTGTTTCAAAACAGACTCAAGTTTTTGGGAACTCACCTCCTGTGCGATCTAACAGATCTCAGTAAATTGAGCGTTAGGGATATCTACTGCTTCGTGAGAAGCTCAAGTTGGTTACAGTAGGAAAGTGCGGAGAAGCCATTTTTGTGGTAAGGCTTCGGACCATATGTGTTCTTTTGTTCGGAGGCCACCTTAAACTAACTAACTAACTAAGATTTGGGAGGTTAAGGCCCGTGAGCAGAATCCATTAACGAAGGATAATGGATAATGGATAATGGCACCAATGTATAATTTTGATATGGCGCAGTTGATGACTCCAGTGGTCTTTAGCCATTTGTGATGGTGATGTAATTCTGTTAGGTACTCGCTATTCCATCGTTTCCAAAATCCTTGCAATGAACTGTAAAGGGTGATTTTTTAATAGCTATAGGAAATTTTTCCAAAAAAAGACTCATAAAATTAAGAAAAATGAATGAAATCTTTATTTGAATCGATAGTACGGTCCATATAATTTAATGTTTGAAGATTATTTCATGCAAATGTTGACCGCGGCAACGCCTCAAATGTTCCATCTGCTTAGTCTAATTTTGGCATACATTTTCCAACATTTAGGCCGGTATCTCACGAATAAATTCTTCAATGTTGTGTTCCAATGCGTCAATCGAAGCAAGCTTGTCAGTATAGACATGAGCCTTAACATAGTTACACAAAAAATAATCTAAAGGCGTTAAATCACACGATCTAGGCAGCCAATTGACCGGTCCCAAACGTGAAATAAAGTGTTCACCGAACTTGCCTCTTAATTAGTTCCTTGTTTAGCGTGCTGTGTAGCATGTGGCACCATTTTGTTAAAACCACATGTCATGCAAGTCGAGCTCTTCCATTTTGGGAAAAAAAGTTGGATATCATCTCACGGTATCGCTCACCATTCAAAGTTACGTTGCGATTCGCATCATCTTTAAAGAAGTACGGTCCATAGATGCCACCAGCCCATAATCCGCACCAAATAGTAACTCTTTCTGGTTGTATTGGTAGCTCTTGCAATGCTCCTGGCTAATCTTCACTCCAAAATCGACAATTCTGCTTATTTACGAATCCATTCAGCCAAAAATGAGCTTCGTCGCTGAACACAATTTTCGATAAAAAAATGGATCTTCCGCCAACTTTTCAAGAGCCCATTCACCAAAAATTCTGCGTTCTGGTAGGTCATTCGACTTCAATTCTTGCACCAGCTGTATTTTGTAAGGCTTCACACCTAAATATTTCCGCAAAATTTTCCACCTTGTTGAGTAACAGAGGCCCAATTGCTGCGAACGGTGCCGAATCGATAATTGATGGTCATCACTAACACTGGCCGATACAACAGCGATATTTTCTTCAGTTCACACTGTAGGTATAATCGAGTTGGTGATTCAATGTCCAACAAAGTAAATTTGGTGCGAAATTTAGTCACAATAGCCCGAATAGCCACTTCAGTAGGTCGATTAAACTGACCATAAAATGTAAGAAGCGCGCGATGAACTTTTTTAACACAGCACACATTTTGATAATAAAATTCAATGGTTTGCGAGCGTTGTTCGTTTGTAAGACGATTCATGGTTAAATTATAGACCAAACTGAAGATTTTTGACAGTGACACAAAATACGAAACATACGTGACCTGTCAAAGTCAGTGTTGTCAAAAAGAAAATAGTTAAAAAATCACCCTTTATCTGCTAGACTACTACAATTTGATGACAATTTTTGCAACTCAAATCCATTGCATTTTAGTGCACTGATTAAATCAGACTTTAGCCTTAACGCTTCTTCAACCGTGTCACCTCCGAACGATGTTTTGGACCACGTAAAACTCTTTTAATAATATGGTAAATGCTTCCGGATAAGCTTTCATTTCATCCAATGCCATTTGTTTTAGGGTTTGAGTTGCCAGAAAAGACACACTAGCGGTACCGTAAGTTACCGTCTGAATTTTATAACAAGGCTATGGCTCCTTTGGACTTTTGCGCCACCAAATTTGCGGAAGAGCAGTATGGTCACTTTTTATCAAAATGTGTCCATACATTTTAGCACTATATACCGAAATAATGGATAGTTAAACGTCTTGAAAAGGAGTTACTTTATGTCAAAGTATATGGAACAACGTCGCAAGTAGTTCAACATGTACAATCAATCAAATTAAACCCCCCAACCTTTGACAGAACAACAGCTTTTGCCATATTAAAGCTACATTTTGCAAAATAGGCACCAGAAATTGTGGAGTGAAGACGATCGCACCGCATCGCTGATTGTAGCATTAAAAGGAATTGCAGATGAGACTCTACAGATTGTTTCCGAACATGACTATGAGGATTACAGTAGAGTTTTGCAGATGTTGGACAAAGAGATTATGATAAACGAAAACTCTACAGAATGAAACTAAAAGTCGGATATCAAAAAGGTGATTCTTACACTTTCCAAAATGAATCCCGAATACATAGAGAGAATCAAGATTGATGTCTTCGTATCCGACGTACGGGAAGTCGAAATCAGAAGATCTATAGTGTAGTCTCTAAAAACTATATTCGCGAGATAGTCGACTATTTATTAACTAACGAGAGGGCGTGTAACATTATCAAGATGCGAGGGATGTAGATGAGGATGATCCAGTGATGAGTGGAGATGGAGGCCAGCCGTCAGAGAGATTCAGATATTTGGGCCTAAAATCAGATGCTGGTTGTGACGAAATGGGCCAACGGGAAGAATATGGAAGAATTGAGGATTGGTTGTGGAGCGATTGAGTAGGATGGCGAAAATAACTATCTAGAGCACCGATGTATTACGAACCAGTGGACAAAAGAAGCAACGGCTAGGCGAAATGTTGGATATCTGACAAGGTTAGTCACTTATCACGAGACTGTAGGTGGAGGAAGGGAAGATCACCATTCTTTAGACCATGACGAAGAAGCAATAAGGCAGAAGCCATTAATGATGGCCAAATAGTAGCAGCGTTATTAAACAAGATTGAAGTCCATAAGAAAATGCGAATGAAAAGAAAAGCTCCTACAAGAATGATGTCATATTTAATAGTAAACAGGATTTGAAGTGGAAGCTGTTATGAAGCGTTGATTTGTTTGTAAAGTGTTGTGTACTTGTTTGTGGAAAGTAAAAATCAGTGGAATTTATTCACAATCCAGAGATACAAACCGGCAAAACGTAACAATATAGTTGGTTCAATATTTCAGTTATCTTGCTTTAATGAACTTCCTGAATTAGTAAAAATGTTCACGAATTTAAATTTAAAATATTGTGAATTTTAGAATTTTGGAGATAGAATTTCGAATAAAGTGAGAGCTAATGTATAATTTGTCATCTCACTATTACGAAACCCTTTTAAATAATGACTTAAGTAATTAAAATTCCCATCTGAAAATATGTTAGAGTTACGATTGAGTAAAAGTTAGTTTCATTTAATACTTCTAGCAGCATTTAGATACTACTTCTCAGTAAAGCTTTGCAATACAAGGCTTTGCAATACAATTAGTTCATTTAAGGAGATCATGCAGCGATCTTCTTAGCCCAAGGTAAAAAAAAGTTCTGAGTTAATAACTAATTACGAGACAGAATAAAATGTTTGGAGGACTTGCCGAATCTGTAAAAGTAAACAGACAAAATAAATCAACCAATTAAAAAGATATCATTGATTACATCAAAACCATTGATTTATTATTTTTTAGTTAAGTTGACCGAAAATTTCCAAGCAGTCGATAACCGTATGGGTAAACTACGTTCAACTTACGACCTGTAAACAATTATGTGCCCTTGGATGTTAGCCAATCAAAATAAAAGAATAATTTTAAAATAATTTATCGAACTGTTGAGGTCTAAATCAGATCATGACATTAGAATAGCAATGCTAGAGCATTGCCAGATGTGAGACTTTATCGATCGGCTACCAAATGCGTAAGCACTTACTTGGTCACTGTAAAGTTAGAAAGGCGGCTTTTATACAAGTCAAGAGCTGCTGGTAGACCCTGACTTGTATAAAAGCCTCCTTTTCCGAGAAGTAAAAGCGTGACTTTATAAACCATTCGTTTACTACTAAAACCCAAATACCTTCCAAATGCCGGCAAACTGGGACTATATAAAGTATAGCTGAAACCCGTTGTGCATGTAACTTATGATCTGACCAGGAAGTCCTATGATCAGGTGGTGGTGTCGTTGAGGCAGTTTGAAGAACGGTATTTGAGTGTTTTGGTCACAAAGGGAGTTAACATTTAGAATCCATTGTTGTACAGAGTGGTGTGGTTTCCATGGGTGTTGGATGAGACGATAGCAGTTTGTCAAAATGCACTGTCAATATGCCTGAGTTGAAGATTAAGCCATGCAATGGAGATTCTTCCGAGTGGCTCATAATCAAACAAAAATTTATGATGATGATTCATAATAATAATAATGTGTCTCCTATATTGAAATTTGCTTATTTAGACGATAGTCTCGCAGGTGAGGCAAAAGCAAAAATTGGCCACGTTACGTTTTTGGTTGGCATGGACGGAATTGATAAAACGATATTATGATAAAAGTCTTATGAGAGATTTAAACGTAAATCGATTGCTGAATCTACCGCCAGTGGTAAAGAAAGACCCAACCGATTTGAGCAAACTTCTCAATACAAATTAATGCCAAAAATATGGCAGAGCAAAACTGATTGGGACGAAGATGTAACTGTAAATATACGTTCTGAATGGCAAAAGTTTAAAAATCAATTACCAAGTTTGAATGAACTTAGTATACCACGAAATATAGTATGCAGGGAACTCAGCTGATACAACTTCATAGGTTTGGCGATGCATCGGAAATTCCTTACGGTGAATATATTTATATAAGAAGCGTTATGAACGAGAGAGTTTTGGTTCGTCGCTTGATTTGTGCCAAAAGTCGCGTTTGTGCCACTAAAAAATATCACCATTCCGAGGCTGGAATTAATGGCTTATGTTTTGTTGTCTAAATTGGTTAAACAAGTTACATCTGTGTTGAAAATTAATTTAAGTGCGCTCGTGCTATGGTCTGACTCAACAATCGCATTATCATGAAATAACACTAGTCCACATAAATTGAAGCAGTTCATCGCGAATCGCGTAGACATCATTCAGAGTTTAACATAACAATATATATGGGGTCATGTTTCAACAGTTGATAATTCTGCTGATCTACTCTTAAAAGGAGTTTATCCAAAAACATTAAAATCACAAACCATGTGGTGGGATGTTTCACAATTTTTGAATGAATTGAGTGTGAAAATTGTTCCTCATAATTGTCATATTACGAACTTTGAAGAGAGTGCCACCAAACTGAAACCGGATTCAACCGTGCTTCAGATGCATTCGAACAACCAGTTTCAGTGGTTATTCAAATTTAACAGTTTTTGAAAACAATCAGAATTCTTGTTTGGATTCTTCGCGTTCAATCAATTATTCGAAAAGAGAGTTGAATAAACCTGTTCATCGAAAGAGTAGGATTCGCAATCTAACTTCAGTTTTGGACTCGCTGGATGTTATGAGAGTCGGAGGTAGACTCGCTAATTCTCAACTTCATCATGATGCCAAGCATCAAATATTATTACCAATGAAACATCATTTAACATATATCATCTTTAGATATATTTATGAGACCCATATTCATGCGGGCATCCAGCTGCAGGTGTCTTTGGTAAAACAGAAATATTGGACAAAACAATCGAAGCATATTGCAAAAAAAATCGTACATCACTGTGTTATGTATTTTAAAGTAAATCCACCCCGTCGGTTTTAATTAATGGGTGATTTACCGGAGTATCGTGTAAGACCATCTTCTCCATTTGCGGTCACAGGGGTTGGTCTGTGTGGGCCATTCTATATGGTCCGACAACGGAACCAATGTTAAAAGAGCCGGCACTGAGTTGAGAAAAGTTTTTGTGTTATTCTCTAATCAATTAAAATTTAAGAGATTATCGGAGTTTTGCACAAAACAAGCACAATTTCATGGGCTTATGGAAGGCTTCCATTAAGTCATTTAAGGGACACCTGAAAAAAGTCGTCTCAGGTTCAAATACCAGGTTGTATCATGAGGAGTTTTTTATTCTGATGATAAAGATAGAGAGAACTCTCAATTCCCGCCCAATCACAGCTGTGTCCCATGATCCGGTAGATCCTTCTCCTTTGACTCCGGGACACTTTTTGATTGGGCGACCAATCTAGATTGCAGCTGAGCCGTCATACAATGGATATCCTCCGACTAGGCTTTTGAGTTGGCAGAAGGTCAGTCGGCTGTCTCCACAATTTTGGAAGAGATATTCGATAGAGTATTTGCACACATTGCAACAATGCCAGAAATGGAACGTCATGAAACCCAACGTAAAGGAACGCAAAGTAGTATTCGTCATTGGAAACAACTCAGTGCATTATGGGTCCGATAGTGCTGGTGTATCCTGGAACGGACGTTTTGGTCAAAGTCACGAAAATAAAAACAAAGAACGGAGTTATAAAACGATCATGTTCGAAAGTGGTCAAGTTGCCCATAGGAAATTCTTTTGATGACCAGACTTAACTACCATGAGAAATATTCAAAACATGCTGGCTAATAATTTGTTGAAATGCTTCAAATTGGGCCGGTATGTTTAATTTTAAGTTTTTTTTTTGTGAATTTTTGTTTTAGTTATGGAGATCTCTGGTAGATGTCTCTATATTAGTAATTATAAGTTGTTGTAAAAAAAAACCTAACTGTAAAAATAAACATTATTTTTTATTGATATAATCGAAAAACGTTGAACACGGAAAAAGACTTAAAAAGTGAAATCAAGTAATAACAAATCCGTTGCGTTAATCATTGCGTTTTTATGATTGAATAAAAAGAAAAACCAGATTCGTGAAAATATGAGTGTTAACACAATTTATCAACAATTATATTATCCAAATTCTTAATCATCAGAAATTAAACCTCATTTGATAGAAACATAAAGCTCTAAAACTACGAAAGATAAAGCAACTAATCAACTAATCAACTGTAAAAATCTAAATTTTCTAAACACAAAGTATTAAAAATCCTAATTTAAACGAAAACACCGTAAAGGTAGATTTTTTAATCCTTAATTAAAATAAAAATGTAATTCACCAGAAAATACTACGAGACTGTAAAACTCGCATCAAACTACCACCACACACCACTAAAACTGTGTATTTTGGCTGCTAAACAACACAAAAACCAAAAATCCCTAATTTAATTTTTCGTTATCAAATTTCAGGGAAATTAATCTTTTTTATTTTTTGTTTTACAACATTTCCATCAATCCCTATAGAAAATTTAAATATTTCTAATTTACCCAACCATTGCGCGTCACTAAAAAAAACGTGGTATTGTGACGAGGAAAAACGATAAAACATATAGGCGCAAAAAATAATTTTCACGAGATTTATTTAGTTTTCCAATTCGAGAATAAGTTAAAGATAACATAACACTGTTGTGCGCTGTTGATCCTTGTCAATCAAAATTAAATTTTTTTTTTTTGTATTTTTTCACTCGAGAAGTGATTTGTTATCCTCGTCGGTACACGAGGAAATTCATAAAAAAAGGAAATAAAACAAAATCCGTTTATAGATAAATTAAGAAAAAAAATTTTCGTCTATTTCCCCGCGACACAAAAAATCGAAATAAAAAATTTCCGCATAGATTTTAATTTTATGTAAATTTATTTTTATTAGATATTTAATTTTATATGAGATACTATTTACTTTTTGTTGTGTGTAATCCTTCGAACAAATTTGATAACAAGTAAGCAAATAACGGAAAATTATTTTTCCCATCCCTCGAATTTCATTCATCAAATATGAACGTAATACGAACGTAAGGAGTTTTCATTTTCCGTTCTTATTGTTAGTCATGTCTAAATTTTTGCGATACGTTCAAGAAATAAAAATACGAATAAATTTTATTTTTATGTATTAAATTGACTGTTATATTAACGGTAATAATAATAAAACATTTTCCAAGTACATTTTGTTGTTGCTTTAGGTTTAGTTAAAATTGGAAACGAAGACGTTTCGTTCCGTATCAAAAATGTTTGTGATTTTAATTTTCTTTTTTTAGCAATATAGCAAATCAATTGTAATTTGAATAAATTTAGACGAAAATTAAGATTAATGAGACGCGGGGTGTATAGTCGAGCAGTACACGACAGTCTAATTGGCAATTATTCATTTCCTGGGTTTGGTTTGCTAATAATTTAAATTAATAATAAAATTGCAATGATCGATATTTTAATATTGCGCGACCTCTTCAATTTAAAAATGTTTTATTACACCGGATGTTTTTTAGTGGGTTTTTGGTAATGTTAAACTGATACAGTAGATGGATATTGCGATGTGAATGCGTTACATGTTGGGCATTACCTAATCCTGTCCTCCAACTCAAATTGCTGAACAAGGAGAAATAGTGTAAGATTTTGTATTTGGAATCTCCACTTATTTCGGAATCGATTTAATTTTTGTTCATGCTTTTAAATACGGATATCTTACGGATAATGCTTAACTTTGTAAGTTCCATATTTTAGAAATTACATCTGATTTGACATTGAAAGAGGTTGCCAACTTTCAACCAAATCTTAATATGAAATTACTATAATCCGAGTTTTTTTTTGGCACAAACGGCTGACGACAATTTGATAAAGTTCATATTATGGATTATTTAAATATCCAATGAGATTACACACGAGATCGATGTCACCGTGCGGAAGTTGAAAGCATAAAAATTCTGGTTGAAGCACCTTGCAACTGGTTCAGCAAACAGAGCTTCCTCCCAAAGCATCCGACGTTGTGTCTAAGGTATTGGAAATTTCTCCCATACGATATCGGTACAATATGCTTAGCAGGTCTAAAACCTGGGAGATCGCCGGTTATCGATAGATATTAGCTGAATCAAAAAGTTGGCTGGTGACAATTTTTCCAATAAGACGATCAAATTGTTAAGAAAGGTAGCCATTAGGAATGTTTGAGTAGCACAGGCTAACTCCTGCAGTTAACCGAGCTTGCATTCATCCCGGAAAAATTTTACGGTACGATGATAGACCCGTTAAGCTTCTGCATTCTCAAGAAAGCCGTACTTTAACCATGGCATTTAGTTTATAGTGAAATTAAAGGTTTGCCGATTTGATTGATTGATTAATTAGAATGCCGGGAACCACCGTTCATCCGTATTGTACATAATAAAAACACCGAAGTTATTATAAATATAATTTTATTAAAATAGTTAAACGGTTAAATTCAAATTCGATCTAATTTACCGTTTTATAACAACTAGTTTTGTCTGTGGTCGATATTCGACCAAACTTATTCTAAGAATAAAACAAAACCCATCCAAAGTTATTTTTACTAAAATATTTTTATTACATGTTTTATGAAACTGTACACAATATGATGCATTACATCATTATATAAATTACATAAACTGGAATGCGATGATCCATCGATTCTTTTAAGTTAGTACACCTAAAGTAAAAACATTTATTCCGTCCCACCACTCTATTGTGAACCATTTTGAAAATCCGCTCATGCAATGAAATATTTTATGTTTCATTTGAAATTTTATTGGTAAACCATTTCATTAAAAACAATATTTTTAGTAAATACTCTTTCATTATTATACAAATGACCCTGCCCAGAAGAATTTGAAATATAAAATGTTAATCCTTCAAGTGATCGAACTCGACTGGCTGCTACATACAACTGACCTTGTGTAAATACTGGTTGTCGTAATAATATTCCGACCTTTTGAAATGTTTGCCACTGCGATTTGTTAATGGTCATAGCAAAGGCAGGAATGATCGGAAATTGAGTGCGTTCAAAATCAAATGGCAAAAGTGTACCGGAGTACGTCAAATGAATGCGAGGAATTAAAATTCTCTTTCCACGTGTAACTCCAGTCAAAACCTCGTAGTCCAATGAATTTCGATGATTTTTTTTGATTCATATTTTTATGCCATTTGTCAATCGTTTTGTTGTATTCAACGGAGAAATCATTGACCCGACTAATATCACAAATAACTCTATCATAGCTATAATAGGCTTTCGCTTGATCTGGTATTTGATTAAAAATATCCGAATTATTTAACAAAAAATCTTTATTTCTCGGAGCTAGTATAACGGAATTTAATATATTATTATTTTCAATATTTGATGAAATATTTGTTGAAATATCACCAGAAACATCTCGAATAATGTTGCTCGGTTCACCAATTAAATTGTGTGGAATTTCAATCAAATCTCTACCCAAATCATTAATATTTGGCAATGCTACATTTCCAAGTAGTTTAAGAAATTCAATAAATTCCACTTCATGCGAAATTGTGAGAATAAGTTCCACGAAACGATCCAATTTTCAATTAATTCAGTACGTGAACCGTGAGGAAACACAAGCAAAATTTGCCAAAAATCTCCGCACAAAAAAATAGTTTTACTACCAAAGGGTTTGTTTCTAACATCGCTTAGATCAATTAATAATCGATCAATGGCCTTCAAGGCATTAAGTGGACACTTAGATATTTCATCAATAATAATTAATGAAGCGGATTTTATGAAATTTGCTTGATTACTTATCAAGTGATATACTCGAAACCGAATTCTCTAAAATTGGAATTGGTAATTTAAATATATTATGTAATGTTCTGCCATTAATAAGTAAAGTTGAAGCAATTCCACTAAATGCAGTAGAAATACAAACTCTATTTAGAGAATGTAATTTGTTTATAAGCGCTGAACAAAAGTTTTTCCACAGCCTGCATGAGATGTTAAAACAAAAACATTCATACCATGATGCTTCTCTTCATGCAAATATAACATTACGTTGTTCATTATTTACAACATCGTAAAACTCAGTAAAAAGAAAAGCAGCTTCATCTGTATCCAATTCATACATTGTTATAAAATCCTTGCATACGTAGTGGTGATGGAAGGCCAACTTCATGACATGATGTATTATGAGATATAAATGTTTCTTCTAACTCAAGTAATGCAAAATTGTATGAATGGTTTTCAGTTTGATTTCGGACAAAATCTTCACTCAAATCTTTTTCAAATTCTTCCCATACTGCTAGTGCATTCCCAGGAAAATTCAATGCATAAATGAATCCAAACAATTCTCTTAGCTGCTTCGGTGTTTTAAATTGAACTGCTTCTAGTAAACAATGGCGCCACTCATAAGTCCTAAAACCCCTTCATAAGTCCTTAAATCATCTAAACTTTTAGGGTTACGCACATGAAGTAATAATACGCGCAAATGAAATATTTCCACATTTTTCTACACTAAAGTAATAGTACTTCAGTGTACAATAAATTATTGGCACGATGATCAACTGAATTCAAATGGAAAAAAGCTAATAATTTGGTTTCCCTTACATTAGCTGCCGCTTCGTTTTCTTCTCCGTGTCTGTAGTACACATTTTGCCTTTTCTCAAAAAACTCTGAATTTCATCTATTTCCATTTCTTCATTAATTTTATTATAAATAACCCCAACCTCTAAAACAGCACAATCATATCCCTTGTAAATATGCTTGTAAATATATTTAACGCTTTTAACAGTTGTACATATTTCTACGTTGGTATGACATTTAAATTTGGCCAGGAGATATGGATTATAACGTAGCGATTATCATCTAAATTCCTTCTGACTTCAACGCTCACACCGTTATCTTTTCTTTTGTAAAAAGGATAGTCATTAATATTATCTACAGTATGTTCCGAAAAATCTTTGGGAAAATGTTTAATACATTTGCCATCTCTCATACACACACAGAATTAGGATTTAAATGACCACTCGGTCCGTGAATCATATGATTTAAAACGAATTCATGTAGCTTTGGATGTGTGTTTATGTTCGGAATTTTTGCACTTACTATTTTGTCTATATCATTCGCTCCACGTAATTCATCATTTTGAGTTAACGTAGCTTCAATCAAAGCTTCAACTTTACCAAATACATATATGCTTATTCATAACAACGATGTCTGGACGAAAATTAGAACTTTAAACATTATCAATGGACTCAATAATCTCCGGCCAACGTGGATTGCAAGTCATAGTTATGATAATGAAGGTTTGCCGAAATGTTGAACAATTGACATAGTGTCAAAATAGTTCTGATACATATTTCAAGCATGTGAAGTTATCCCAGTTTTTCATCCCAGAAAAAACGAAAACTTTCATCAGGCAATACAATTCCATCCCATCCCAGTTTTTATAATCATTTATGCATGAGATATAGAGTAAAAAAAAAAATTGTTTTTAAAAGAAATTTTGTTTTAAGTTCCATAAAATTAGAGCATTAAAAATATCCTATCTCCTACGATCTCCACGGGGCTAAAAATATTCTTAATGTTTTGAAATGGCTATACTAATATTAAACTGTGACCAACTCGCCAGAATCATTCTATGTTTCATATTGCCACAATCGGCCAATTTGAATTGATATATGATATGGAACATTATATTGCCAGCTCCTAGGAACTACACGGGCCTGAAAATATTCTTTATGTTTTGAGGTGGCTATACTAATATTAAACTGTGACCAACTCGCCAGAATCATTCTATGTTTCATATTGCCACAATCGGCCAATTTGAATTGATATATGATATGGAACATTATATTGCCAGCTCCTAGGAACTACACGGGCCTGAAAATATTCTTTATGTTTTGAGGTGGCTATACTAATATTAAACTGTGACCAACTCGCCAGAATCATTCTATGTTTCATATTGCCACAATCGGCCAATTTGAATTGATATATGATATGGAACATTATATTGCCAGCTTCTAGGAACTACACGGGCCTGAAAATATTCTTTATGTTTTGAGGTGGCTATACTAATATTAAACTGTGACCAACTCGCCAGAATCATTCTATGTTTCATATTGCCACAATCGGCCAATTTGAATTGATATATGATATGGAACATTATATTGCCAGCTCCTAGGAACTACACGGGCCTGAAAATATTCTTTATGTTTTGAGGTGGCTATACTAATATTAAACTGTGACCAACTCGCCAGAATCATTCTATGTTTCATATTGCCACAATCGGCCAATTTGAATTGATATATGATATGGAACATTATATTGCCAGCTTCTAGGAACTACACGGGCCTGAAAATATTCTTTATGTTTTGAGGTGGCTATACTAATATTAAACTGTGACCAACTCGCCAGAATCATTCTATGTTTCATATTGCCACAATCGGCCAATTTGAATTGATATATGATATGGAACATTATATTGCCAGCTCCTAGGAACTACACGGGCCTGAAAATATTCTTTATGTTTTGAAATGGCTATACTAATATTAAACTGTGACCAACTCGCCAGAATCATTCTATGTTTCATATTGCCACAATCGGCCAATTTGAAACATAGAATGATTCTGGCGAGTTGGTCACAGTTTAATATTAGTATAGCCATTTCAAAACATAAATAATATTTTCAGGCCCGTGTAGTTCCTAGAAGCTGGCAATATAATGTTCCATATCATATATCAATTCAAATTGGCCGATTGTGGCAATATGAAACATAGAATGATTCTGGCGAGTTGGTCACAGTTTAATATTAGTATAGCAATCTCAAAACATAAAGAATATTTTCAGGCCCGTGTAGTTCCTAGGAGCTGGCAATATAATATTCCATATCATATATTGGGTCATTACAAATTGGCCGAGTGTGGCAATATGAAACATAGAATGATTCTGGCGAGTTGGTCACAGTTTAACATAAGTATAGCCATTTCAAAACATTAAGAATATTTTCAGGCCTGTGGAGATCGTAGGAGATAGGACGTTTTTAATGCTCTAATTTTATGGAACTTAAAACAAAATTTCTTTTAAAAACAATTTTTTTTTTACTCTATATCTCATGCATAAATGATTATAAAAACTGGGATGGGATGGAATTGTATTGCCTGATGAAAGTTTTAGTTTTTTCTGGGATGAAAAACTGGGATAACTTCACATGCTTCATATTTCTCGGTGCACCAACAAATGATGATGGTAAAACAACTCTTCGCCTCACGGCATTAATACTATCACCACCATTTGGATGTTAATTCAATCAATCTGTTAAATTATTATAGACTTCAGCTCGAAGATTTGTTTGATTATTACGAATAAAATGTAATCTGCTTCCTTTAATGCGAACATTCATATCAACAATCCATTGCAATAATAACTTTTGTGCATGATATAAAATACTAAAATCGTCGCGAATCTATATTGTAACATAGTTATTTTGTTTCTTGGCATATTTGAATTTGAAGTTGTAAATCTGTTATGAACCATATATACGTGCCACCCAAAATCGCCATTTGGAGATAGAAGAGGATAAGGCAATGGGTCTAAAGATGAATCCAACACAGACACTTTCCGAACGGTATTATTCAATCTCGAAAAGCAATTCATGGTTCAAAGGGTAGTACACCATTGACACTATTGAAAACAACTGATATGCCGCATTATTGAACGACGTTACAATAAGCAATCGCATTATTGTAACGTCGATTATCAACATTATTATTTGTTCTAATTAACATGCATACATTTCTAGTAATATCTTCATTTCTATTACAGTATTCGGACATAGTTCGAAAACATTGAACAGATTACAACGATTCAATTGAGATTTAAATTATCTCATTAAATTAATATTACAATGTGCATTTGAAGTATGGTGAATTCTGTACTGAGCAGCTGTTTCTACATCGTAGAAATACAACTGAGCGTAATGTGGTATAGAACCAAAAGGAGTTACAATACCACCAGCTCTATGATGAAAAACACAATGAATTTTAAAATGGAACATATCTTTCAATGCTTCCGTTTCAATATTTGACTCACTACTAATCATTGCAAAATAAGAGTTATATGATCGAATAGAATTAAAATAATGTTTCGATCTACTTTTAACTGCAGCATCATTTGATTTAAGACCATCATAAAGATTTAAAAAAAAAGCGTATAAGGTGATACATGCACTTTGTCCTTATGACAACATAATGAGAATTCATTTCTATTCCCTTGTGTAATTTCACCTTCAAAATTTCTCGCTCCACAACGTAAATTCAATTGGCCGCAATAAAATGAATTAAAATTTCGTGGCACTAATTTTAATACGCACTTAAAAGAATCATCTAATAAATGATTTTCGATGGATGGGTTAAGATTAATTTTCTCGTTTCTTTTTCTATTTGATCTAACTCCGTTTTTATGAATTAGTCGTTCTATTCGACCAGTTAATGTAGGCCGTCGGGGCATAATGGAACACACTAAAATAAAAAAATTCTTTCGTCAAATGAAAAACACGACCGGCTTATATAAGAAAAAATCGAAAGGAGACTATTTACCGCAAATATAATAAGCGTCAAATCAAAAACACAAAAATAAAAATTTGAAAGCACACACAGCGTTGGGGCAATTATAACGTCAACTCTATACTAAAACGGCAATTGTTAAAGTGCAATCTCAACAATTCATTGCAAGAGCAACTGTTAATTGAACAGTGATTCCAAAGAGAATATGATAAGAAACAAAATGTAATGCCCGTGTACAGTGTATTAGTGCGTATATGAATATAAAACTTTTTCTGTATTGGTAAAAAAACTTTACCTGCTTTTTACATCTATTTCCCGTGCAAATATCTTAATAAAACTTATATTCTGCACATCTAAGTAAGATAATTTTCGGCTTCACCTATTAATATATAGATTACCATACAGTAAAATTATCAATTTGCCGATGGCGAAAAACTTTGGTTGGAGACCCTGAGGGGACTAACGCACACTGAACATGACCACACAATCTGATCCAAGAACCTACATTCAAAGTTTATCCTTACAATTAACATGGTTGCAAACCACAGATGTTTATTTACTCTTAAATTTGTACACACATGCTCGCCACAAATATCAGACGATAACCGGTGACAATTTTCTCAATAAGACGATAAAGTGTTTATGAAAGATTGCCACTATGCTATCCAATGACAGATGTCCATTATTGCCGACAAATTGTACGAAACTATGATGACAGTCCGTTCAGTTACTACATTCTTAAGAGAGCCGCACACCCAACAAATAAAATTCAGCATATTGTAAAATAAAAGATTTGCAGTAAGCAAACTTGCTACCTCTGGTTTAGTCTATGTCTGAAGCATCTCACTAAGCAAAGACGTATTTATTCTGCTAATGTGCTTGAGTTTAAATGTTCAACAAATTACTCTACGAACAGTTTAAGATGCCACCCAGCCAATTCAACCATGACCGCATATAGACATAGTAGAGCCATTTCTTTCATCGAATGAATATTCTTATTTACTCACTTGCGTCGATCGTATCACTGCAGAAACCTACTAGCCAGAAACATAATATCTCTATTTAATATCCTTCTCACAATAACAGCCGATCAATGACACAACTCAATTTAAACTATTCAATAAGGTAGCTCAACTTTTAAACTCTAATTGGATTTGAACAACGGTGTATTGTAGTTCAATGATATGTTCAAATGCTTCAATTGATAAAAAAATGTATGGCTCGAACATAATCCACTGTTGCTCGAAAGTTCAAATATAACTGCGTGCTCACGGGAGGAAATGGTCTCAGGACTTAAGAAATTAAGCTAATTATTGTTTTTTTAGTTGTATAGGCAATTGGTGACCCCGATCATATTAACCACTCTACTTTTTGACAAATTGTATCTTTCTGGTCAGAAAATTTAACGTGATTGAGCTCCAGTACAATCTGTCATTTTATAATGTATCATTTACTGGAAGATCTTTCTGGCAACTTTCATATAAAAAACGGTAAATTAACGGACGAGGGTATTTTAATACTAAAAATTCCCACCAATGTGAGGCCTTTCTTTTTTTTAAATATTTATGCCTTTAATTTAAGTTGATGGTCCCGATTTATTGATATTAAAATTATTATAATATTGTTTATTCACCGCAGAACTGGTTAAACAGATAAGATGATCGTCTGATGTGATGAAGTTAAACACAATGTGGAGTTAACACACGAAAGGGGACCAAATATATGTGCTCGGAGAAAATATTCGGTTAGCGATTCCAATTTTTATTTTATTATTCACGATAACAAGAAAACCGAAGGAAATTAATGACGATGGTATGGAAATGGTGGCAATCTCATAAATTCAGTCTGGCCAAGACCAGCTTTAAGTCACGAGAAATTCATCTAAATCAACATAATATTATATAGAATCAATTTAACAGCTAATAAGCCTATCGTACTGCTTAAGTGACTATATTAGGTCAGGGTTTTGAAGCATCTTTTAAAGAAAAATTTTTCTGGATGACATTCGATTACCCTTTTAGCAAAAAAAAGACATCAATTGCGCTCATTTTTGTGTAGTTCTCTTAGGACTTCAAATAGCCATCTTTCATGCTTTTTTCTTCCAGAAATTCAGATGGTGTTATTGGGCTTAGCTGGCGAAGTGAACAAATTTGATAATGCAAATGATTTGTGTACTATGAAGTTTCACTGACTGATCCTTAACTATTTCAATTTTAATTTTAAACTTTACTCTGTGGTCATACTAATTACGGCTTTTCACATATACATTCTCGATAAAACCACTACACTTTTAGAGATAAAAATTTTTACATATTCAACCGCATAAAATATATTTGAATTTCTAAAATGACTAAATCACTAACCCCAACCTAATCTTTTTGCACAACATTTATTAACGAGACTACAATGTTTGGCTAGCGTAAGAATTTTAGTTTTGCAAAATCATCGCAAATTTTTGTAACAAAGACCTAATCAAATCAATTTCCGTTGTTTTGTATATTTTTTGTGGTTTATCCACTGTATTCCATGTATTTCCATAGTTATGTATGTATATCCACCGCATTAAATTGGCCTCATTCTAATTTATAATTCAAATTTATTCCGAATATTTCATTATAGAATTTGAGACTTAAATTCATTTATCATTCTTAAATATTATAGTCTCATCCCGATATATAATATACAGAATACACGAATACCTTAGTTTATGTCGTGGATATCTCCCAAAAAAAAAAGAAACATTTGTTCTATGCCTGTTAAAATAACTCCTCGCTTATCAGTTTTTCAACATTTTTTTTACATGCTAGGAGTAAGGTTAGGCTTTTTTATATCTTTTGCGGATCAGAGTAAGCTTGTAACATATAGATAGATTTATATACTCGCCAGGGAAAATAAATTTTTAAATGTAGGTAATATTACATTCTCAACTGGAAAATATACAATTTGACATATTTAAAAAATACATGAACCCTATCCAGACCTGATGGTCTGGAGTATAATAAACAATACAAAGGCAGATCATATCTAAATAATATTTTCGTTGATCTCAAAGCTACATACCTTGCAAATCGATTTTTAAAGCACATGTCTTAAATTATCATTGAGTTAGATTAGCTTTGACGAACATAAATCAACTCGCTGTTTGTTTTTAGGGAAACTAAATTCACACGAGCCTCTTTACGTGGGTCCTAAATCTAAAAACGAATATAGTTGGCTTATTTAAAAAACATTACAACGATCATGTTGAGTAAGTTCAGCAATTATGACACTATTTGTTCGTTTTTGCCTTTGGAGTTAAAATTGATATTAAAGAATGTAACTGCTACTCCTCCGAACAAAAAGAATATAGGCAAACATATTCTCCTTATTTAAGGTAGAGTCAAACCACGAATTACACAAACGAGGCAAAAACCTTTAACAAAGACATAAAACATGGTTAACCCATTACCACATTGGAATCATAATATTTGTAGTCGAACAAATAAAGATTTGTAAAATATTAGATTTTAAACCGCCCCTGTGAAATTGTTTGAATTTAATTTTTGCTAAATTTTACGATGCTGAAGACCAAATTAAATTATATCGAAACGTTATATCTTAAGGTTGCGAGATGATTCAGCAACATAACCTTAAAATATTAGCGATGTTAATCGTTTTTGGTAGTTCAGAATGATGAAGCAAGGAAGTTGGATTCCTTATGAACTGAATCCGAGAAACGTTAAAGATCGAACTTTTTCATGTGAAAAACGGCTTGCCCGGCATACATTAAAGGGTTTTTGTATCGTAGGGTCTTAGACGATAAAAAATGGATCCATTACAATAACCTAAAAATATAGAAATATTATATAAAGACCACCTAGTTACACTTTCATCGAAAGTCAAGCCGAATATTTATGGAGAAAACTCATGTCGTGGAAACACTGTTACTTAGGTGCTCTTCTGAACACAATTGATGAAACACTCCAGACACGACAAAATTATTTTTCAGCACTATAATGCTTCTCATGTCGTTCCGGCGCCGGTCAAAATCTGCTTGAAAACAATAAATTGGGAAATTTTTCTTTACCAGCCGTACCCACGGGACATTTTCTCATTTGGTATTTTTTTTTTTCGATTGATGACGCATGGCATGTTACTAAACATTGAACCAGAAAAATGGGGACAAGCAGTGACTAACGGACTAACAATTGATAATATAATGAATTTAAACATAAGCTAACGTTTTTTGCAAGAAATGCCTATTTTTGATAGTAAGTGGCGGAGGTATATTTGTATACCAAACGCAATTCACAAAATTGTTTTTTTATTTTATTTCCAATAACAAAGTTGAACAAAGCCCCATTCTATCATTTTAAGCTCTACTCAGAGATTCAGTTTTTTTAGTCAATAGTCGAGTCATAAATGTATTATGTTGGTATTACACTTAGTGAATAGGGGTACATCGCAAGGTGGTGTCTTATCCCCCATTCTTTGGATCCGCTTTTGCGGATGATGTTGCTTCTGGCGCTTTCGGTAAATATCGTTGTATCCTCAGAGATGTTATGCAGCATGCCCTTGGCATCCTAACTCAATGGACCAATAATTGTATTCTTAGTGTTAATCCACTGAAGACTATATTGGTTCTTTTTTCCAGGAAATACAAACTGCCTTGTTTGAAATATCGCAGACAAAATGAAATTCTTGGGTTTCTTTTTGGACAGCAAACTAAGCTGGAAGCCAAATATTCTGAACAATGTAAGAAATGCTAAGATAGCCTTCTACTCTTATAAAATGCCATTTGAAAAGGATGGGGGCTTAACCTTCGCATTGTACATTGGCTTTACACCTCTGTAGTTAGATCTAATGTAAGGAGTTACAGTTTAATGGCCCTCCTTAAATACAGTGGCGAAAAAAAGGAGGTGATGAAAGTGCAAAGAACTGCCGCTTTATGTATTAGTAGTGTACTTAGGAGTACCCCTATTCAATCACTAGAAATTCTCTTTCAGTTCATCCCTCTGGATATCCTGGCCAAGAAAATGGCTGCAAGTACAGCTATAAGGCTTAAATCGATTTTTCTATGGTCCTGTAACATTATAGGACACTCGTCTATTCTAACGAACAAAGAAATCGCCAAATCTATCGACTATATACCAAGTCGACATCGTCCCTCGAAGTTAAATTTCACTGATCATTGCAGTATTTTTCAGACAAAACTTTTAGCAATGAAGGAAGCCATAGACAAAGTATCATGTAATATATGTCAGAGATATTGGGATTTTTACGGACAGTTAGGCTGCTATTAAAGTTCTACAATCAGGCTTTATCACGTCGAAAGTAATCCTGAGCTGTCTTTCACCTCTTAATATGAAAGCCGATGGACAAGTTATAAAATTACAAACCATAAATGGGCAAATTGCACCTCATGTGTAATTACTAGACAGATTTGGCGTAATCTGAACTTAAAAAGGTCTAACCACTTATTATTTTAGCAACGGTGTAATATTAGCACAGTTGTGGGTGTTATTACTGGACACTGTGTTATTGGTAAGCATTTGGTTATTCTAAGTGGCAAAGATATACGCATAGATCATTAAATCGAGAATTATCATCAATTCAAGAAATTTTTGAATTCTTAAATGACCGTTGCCATGTCACGGAAGGCTCGTTGCACGATATGAAGAAAAAAGGAAACAGAGGTTCTAGTGCAGTAATAAAACTTATGCACGTTTCTCCAAATGTTGCACAGTGCCCATGTTGTAAACGTCAACATCACTTATGGAGGTGCATTTCTTTCAAAAGAATGTCAAACGAGAAGATACGAACTATGGTAAACAGATCTGGAGTGTGTTATAACTGCTTAAGAGAAAGCCACGTTGTCAATAATCGTCTATAGTGAACGAATCATGCCGTACTTATAAATGTCAACATAGTTCTTTGCTTTGTGAAAATGCAACCGAAAAAATTATCAGATATATCAGCAGCTCTTTCAACTCAAAAAAGTACAGCAACTTAACCATCTACTAATGCTATAAGTCAAATTTTCAAAGCTCAAGCCTAGTTGTAAAGAATTACTACAAATTGCAACTTAAGCTATTACCAACAGTGCTAGTACATTATGTTCATGACGCTGCAAGAAACAAGCATGTGGTACGCGAACTATTTGACTCAGGTTCCTAATCCACCTTCCTATGGAAAGTTAGTCAAAAAATAAGATCTCGAACGATCGATCGCAAATGTATGAATCTCGGAAATTTTTGAAATAAATAATGAACAAAGAGATTTGTAAAGCTTACCTTCCCGGCCAGATTCGATCAAACTAAACGCTTCCAACTCAAAGTCTTAATACTCACAGAATTATCAACTGTAAAGCCATTCTTAACATTAGATACACGTTGTGTGGTAGATCTGGACAATCAAGGACTACAGTTAGCAGATACCGCATATCATACACCTGTTCAGATTGACATGTTGCTTGGCGTCGACATATTTTTTGAAGCCTTGAAATATGATAATATTCAAATCAAAAATTCAGAAAGAGGTTCCAATAGCCTTAAATACAACTTAATATGAGGCAATTAGTGAACACCATAAACGAAACACCAAAAGCAGGTACGTTGTAAAATTAGCATTCAAAATGGATTCTGGGGAATTAAGGTACTCGAAGTTGGCAGCAATCAATGCTGCCAACTTCGAGTACCTTAATTCTGATTGAAGTCCGTGGGGCGTAAGTTAGAAAAAAATCCTATACTTCATGAACAGTACGCCAGTTTTATGGATGGGTAGTTGAACTTGGGGCATATAGTAAAGATAGAATAAGACGACGCTGAACCCACCCAGAAACTGTAATTTTATCTACCGCATCATGTTGTGTTAAAAAGTGACAGTTCGACTACGAAACTTCAAGGAGTAGTTGATTGGTCGTACAAATCTGCAACCGAAACATTTTTGAATGACTAGCTATTGGTTGGACCGACGTTACAAAATGATTTAATATCTATTCTGCTTATGTTCCGAAAGCATGCATTTTCATTTGATGTGGAGGAAATTTAAATTAGGAAATAAATTAGGTCAAGACTATCAAAAAATTTAATAGAAAAAGGCAGTTAACGAACCCATTAAAACTAACCACGGCCATCTTTGGAACGTCGTGTGCAACATTTTTTAGCCTTCCGAATGCTTCGTTCGATAGCTGATGATTATAAAGCTAAACTATCGTTAGGTTCTATAATCGCCAAACGTAATTTTTTGTAGATGATTGTTTATCAGGTGCCAGTTTAACAGAAGAAGCAATCCTATGCAAGACATTTCCGATATGCTGAGTGAAGGTGGACTGCGCAAATGGAAGTCTAATTCAACTGACCTGATGAACAGGATTCTCACATTGGGACTGTTATTAAATTTCCCGGCAGATACGTTTTCATATGGTATAAAGATAGAAGCAGATTAAATTGTACCATCCAAACGAGAAATTTTGTCTCAAATACACGAATATTTGATCCATTGGACTGGATTCCACCTATTAAAATCGCCTTTAAAATAAACCTTCAGATATTATGGCTCAAGAAATTAAACTGGAATGATCCACTTACCGAAGACATACAGCAGCAATGGATAGCCATTCGATTATTTGTACTGGAATTAAAGAAAATTTAGGTCTCTCAATTTTTGAAGATAAATAATTCTGGGACACTTGCACCAATTCATGGATTTTGTGACGCGTCAGAGTATGCATATACAATAATCGTATATGTCCCACAAACGACAACAGGAGAAACCAAATACAAATACAAATACAGCTGACATTGCGTCAAAAAATGTAACTCCGAAGTAGCTCCATGATTGCACTCTATGGTGGACTTGATTTCAGTGGACTCAAGCCTATAAATGAATTAAAGACAAATGAAACACACCGCAGATTAGAGGATAGGGATTTTCCGTCTGCTTTAAAAAGAGTTTTAGTTATCCCAATTTAAAAAAAAATTAAGTCATATATAAAGAACTACCCTCTAATATCGGTTATCTCTGCGTAGTCTCCAAAGTGATAAGTGGAATGGTAAATTGACTGTCTCCACTTCAATTCGGGTTTAAAAATAATATAAATATATCAGAGAAAAAGCAATTTTGTTTGTTATTGAACAGATTAGTGCAAACATTGATCGATGATTTAATTTCTCTGCTCTGTTCATCGACATGACTAAAGCTTTTGATAGAGTAGTACATGCGTCTGTTTTAAAGAAGCGTTACTGCAGTATTTCGAGAAACAATGCACAATAGACTAACAGACTTTTAACTTACTGGACCTCTCAATTCAGAAAACACATCCTATAGTGGAACCATCCTATAATTTTGTAGATGTGATATCAACTTTGATATTTAACAATTTACCGTGTAAAATAATAATATTTGTAGAGTAGAGCTTTTATTCCACAGATTTGTGTGTGTAAAAATTATTTACCGAGTGAGCTCTGATTAAGGACACCGTTTTTCTGAACTTTGGCAATTTCTGAACTGTGGCATAAATTTCTATGTTTTATGAGCTAACCACCTTCTATGAGCTAACCACCTAGCTTTTCTTAGATTTAGAATCTTTCAATTTGTGGATTAACGATCTTATCACGATCTTTCCCTTTATAAATATCTACTATAGAAGGAAACATGGGCACTTTGCAATGAGGCTTTTTGCAATAAAAGTAATAATGTGCTAGTTTCATTGCTACTTTTTGTTAATCGATTTTCTCAATGATTTTTTAATCTTAAGCCGCGTGTCTATAAAAGTAAGCAGGGTCCTGTATAATTTTGGGTGTATCCATTTTTTCATTTTTTGATATTTGTAACGTTACTGTTTTTGTAGGTTGTCAGAGCATCGATTCAACTATTTAATAGCCGTGCACAACAAGCAAAGGATACTGTCGTTGAGTTAAGGATTATCATGCTCATTCATATGTACTTTACGCAACCAAATATTGGATTGCTTTCAAACGACGCACCGTGGGGTATTGGTGTATTTATCATAGATTAATATTCATTCTCGAATAAAAGTAAAAGATAATTACGACGATGATCATCATGAATTTATCAGTCAGTAAAGTCTCTATGGTTTTGATTTTATTTTCTATGTTAAGAAGTGTCATAATAAATATCTATAAATTGGAATATGATAAATGATTGATTTATACAACAAAATAATTTTTAATAATAAATAGAAAAATTAATCAGCTTATTGTAGTTATATATAGAGGAAAGATATTCTACTTATCAGATATTCCCCCTTATTAAAACTTTGCCACAAAGTATCTCGTTTTTTTTTGACAAGAAAAATTCCGTAACTAATTTAACATTTCTTTGTACCACAAATTTTAGAGAAAATTTAATTATTTTTAGTTTCTAATTTTGACAATTAACGATTATTTTTTTGTTATGGTGGATTATTTAGTTCTTACACGAAAATCTTCGTCAAAAAAAAAAAAAAAACTGAAAATTAATCAATCATCGATCATTTATTATAATATGTAGACATCTTAAAATAACATGAAGTAGACAATTGATTATTTAATCGTTTTGATAACGATCATTAGTTAATAAGGACTGTGGTTTAAGTTGAAAATATTTCATAAAAAATATTACAACAAAAAATCAAATCAGAACTGTTTGATCGATTGTATTGTATACACACAGAATGCTACTGTACGATTTATAAGATTTTCATCTTTTGTGGAAGATTAATTATTTTATTTTAAGTTCTGTAACGTTCAATGGATTGTTAATTGAAAAGGATGGTTTAAATAAATTAGTCAATGGTTTAATTTATTTCGTTTTAATCGAGCGTGGTTAATATGATTTTGAATTTGGATTTTGCACAATTCCCATATATATTAGTGTTAGATGCGATCGTCACATCGAATTATTGAGTACAAGAAAAATATGTATAAATGCATGTTTAAATGTACGGTGACAGTTATTTGACTTAACTTTTTGTTGGTCATTCAAGAAGGATCTATAAACTAGCATATACTTTCCGTTCTCTAAACAGTGTAATGTGAAGTGCTTTGGGTTTCTATTCTCATTGACTTTTCTAAAATGGGTCCATTTTCATTCACCAACATGCAGAATCATTTCACTCAATGCTGAGTTCCAATAACGATACAGGAAAGCACCAAATTTTAAGCCACTACATAAATTACGTGGCAATACTAACCCACGCTTTCATTTAATGTTTGACGATATCAATTTAACAATTTTTTCCAGCCAAGTGATACACCCTATGTTTATTAACTTCTTTATAGATAAGCTCACGAATCCATGGTTTGTCAATTTAGAGAGCGAATTAGAATGAATTTTATATGATACCAAAACATTAGGTACTTCGGTTTGTAGTGCTAACAGACTGGTGGACGATAATTACTACATTAACACATTTTTTTAGACACTTTTAACAGAAAAATACTTTGACAGTTGCTCTTACTAAAAAGTAATGAGCACATTTTGCTCATTATTACCATAAAAATTTCATTTACTTCAAGCAGGTCGATGTTTTCAATGCAGATTGAAAATGCAGTTCAATGCAGTTTTGTGGATACACCATTGTTTGCTGGTCTAACGCTGTTCTTGCGTTCTTTAAGTTTGAGTCTCTGTATTCCTGTGTCATGGGGAGAGTGTTCTCTTTTCAGTTTTGCAATATTCGTGGATTACGGACAAACTTTGCAGCCGTTGAACACCACACAGCTTCCACAAAACCAGCGGTTCTACTTCTCACCGAGACCAACATTTTGGACTCCGGTGATTCTTCGGCCATCGGTATTAAGGGTTACTCCTTAATCCATCGGCTTATTCACCATAGGGGGCTGGCCATGTATATCCGCAACGATATACCTTTTTCATTCCCAGCTTTTTAGGCCAAAGCACGAATAATGAGTTCAGCTTCATTTGGGTTGAAATTCATGTCTCGAAACACCCCTTCTTCCTATGTGGTCTCTATCGAAGCCCAAATACCGCAAACAGCGCTGCTGATTTTGGGTTTGATACTCTGTCAGACTCCATTGAGCGCATCCTTCAGAAATCACCAAATGCTGAAATCGCTATGGCAGGTGATTTCAATGTCCATAATGACAAGTGGCTTCCGTATTCTAAGTCCGTAACACCGGCTGGTGAGGCGGCTGAAATGTTTGCAGCTCTAAACCAACTCACACAACTTATAGATCAGCCTACGAGGATACCAGATCGGGTCAACGATACGGGTCACTTACTGGATCTATTTTTAACTTCTCATGTGGAGAAATACAGTATCTCCGTCAGTTCTCCTTTGGGAAACTCGGACCATCGGCTTATTACAGCGGAATTTCCAATGTCATGGTCATGCCAAATGAATGTTGCGCCTAAACGTCAATTATGGCACTGTAAAAATGCGGACTGGGAAGGAATGAACAAGTTCTTTCAAGAGTTCGAATGGTACTCTTGTTTTGCCTTCGGTAATATTGACAATGCAGCCATTGTGGTTTTGACTGTTATTCTCACAGGAATGGAACAGTTCATTCCTTCCAGTTTGTCTAAGCCAAATAAAAAAAAATCAGGCAATCCTTGGTATAATCATGACTGTAGAACAACAACCGCCAATAAAGAAGCCTCTAACCGCAAATATGTTAAGAACACGTCAAATGAAAATTTAGCTACATTTAAGGCGGCTAGAAATCTGGCAACTCAAACAGTGTCCCAAACTAAAAGAAATTACAAAAAAAAAGTTCGAGAAGAGTTGCGGCAGGTCTTAAACCGGGGCAATAGCAATCGGACCTTTTGGTCCTTTGCCCGCAAAGTAGAGGAAAACTTCTTGAATAGTAGGAAATCATCAATACCACCTCTGAAAGATGGGGATTATATCTTTTCTACAGCTCAAGAAAAATCCAATCTCTTCGCCCGAAAATTTGCAGCAAACTCTAATTTACCTGATTCTAACTTAATACCCCCGATTATCTCTCTAGCCAGTTCATCGATGCGCCGCATTATATTTCGATCTAGAGTTGTCGCTAAAGCCCTTGCAAGCATTAACACCAACAAGTCAGCCGGTCCGGATTGTATTCCCCCAATTGTCCTCAAATATTGTTGAAAATCCTTGTCTAAGCTACTATCATATCTGTTTCATCGATCTATGTCTTCTGGCATTTTCCCTTCCATCTGGAAGACTGCTAACATACATCCTGTGCCAAAAAAGGGCAGTAAATCACTATCGTCTCGGTGCTTTCTAAAGTACTTGAGACCATAATCAACTTCCAGCTGATGAAATATTTGGAAGCTAATCATCTAATTTCTGATCGTCAGTATGGATTTCGCGGAGGGCGTTCAGCAGGTGATTTAATTAATGTTGTTACTGAACAATGGAACAGAAGCATTCATCAATCTGGTGAATCTCAAGTCAATGCTCTCGATATCTCAAAAGCATTTGATCGTGTGTGGCACAAGGGTTTGCTGTGTAAATTGAGGGCAGTTGGCCTTCACGGTTCGTTAATTTTATGGATTGAGAATTTTCTTTTTTGTCGCAAAATCCAAGTGGTGGTGGATGGTGTGACTTCCGATCAACATCTTATAAACGCTGGTGTTCCTCAGGGATCCATCCTTTCTCCAACCCTTTTTCTAATTTTCATCAATGATCTTCTATCAGCAACTCTCAATCCAATATACTCCTATGCTGATGACAGCTTACTTTCCACCTCTTACAGTTTACCTTCTTCTTCATCGCGAAACGATGTTCTCGCAGAAAGAATGGCTATGAATGACCGCCTTACGCGAGATCTCAATTTCATTCTTAAATGGGGTGAAGCCAACAGAGTTGAATTTAATCCCAACCAATTTCAAACCTGTGTTTTTTCTGGCCGAACTGATGGTTATTCACCGTCTTTTCTGACTGGTGAATCCAGCTTGGCTACGTCTGACACATTTGAGATTCTCGGTTTAACTATTTCAAAGAGAATATCTTGGGCTGAACAAATAAACAAAACAGCGATTGGTGCAGCCAAATCATATAATGTCTTGGATTTCTACGACGATGTAAGTTTTACTTTAATCCATCCGAAATACTTACAATATATAAGACCTACATAAGAGACCCAGGTTGTAGTATAATTCTTATATTTGGGCTAGAGCACCGAAAACTCATTTAACTGCACTCGATCGGGTCCAAAACCGAGCATCTCGAATGATTGAAGACGTAAAATTATTATCTGATCTTGATTCTCTTTCCCATAGGCGTAATGTGGGAGCCTTATGCGTGCTTTACAAGTACTTTCATGGTCATTGTTTATCGGAACTTTATGAATTTATGCCTGGTTTGTCAAAGTCCGCGCGTAATTTAAGACGCCTGGTACACCGATACAATCTGGAAATTAAATTCGCGAAGACCAATAAATTTAAAAACTCATTGTTTGTTAGGAGTACGCGAATGTGGAATAAACTGAACGACGAGATGTTTCCCTTGGAATACAATTTATACAGATTCAAACTTAATATCAAAAGTAAACAACTAGAAGACTGAAAACCTTTATTCCTTTTACTCCTCTCTTACCTTTTTCCCTCCTAATCCTTCCTTTTACCTTTTGCAGTAGTGCTGTGTGTTTGTTGCTAGAACTTTCATATAAAGGATATACATACCTATATCCTAAGTGCTCTGAACATTTATAAAAAAAAAAAAAAAAAAAAAAAAAAAAGAGGCGTTTTTATATAATTTTGGAGGTAAGATGATTCCTGCCTATAAAAGCTTTTGATACGTTTTTTTTTAATTTGTCTAGAAATTCCATTTGTTATGACTCTATTATAAGGTCGCTACTGTTTCACTGCATATGCTTTGTTACCGCTTAATTTTTTGGCAGAAAACAGTCGTCTTTCAATCCATGTACATTAGATGTACCAGTTGCGTTTAAATGCAATTTAATAAATTTGAAATTGAGATTGCTATTGCTGTTGCATAAGCTGACGATGACTGCTTGTGGTCACTGTAAATACTTGGACCTTTAAACTAAAAGTATTCATTGCTCTAAAAGTATTTTATCGAGATCATAACGTGATCAGATCAGTATAGTTGAAATAAAAGTCGATAACATGCTGCTTGAGGCAATAGTAGATGATATCAATAACTTTAACTGTTTTCAATTTGAAAGAAAGTAATAATCGCGAGATTATAGTTATTCCCTTACAAGTCATATACATTTATGAAATCGAAACTTTGTAGTAACCGCAATTTACCATTGTACGACTAACAGCCTTCCCTTAGAAATTTTAAATTTTCAAGTGGATTTTTTATGAGTAGAAATAGTACAAGCCTCAGTTAGTTCGTGTGCAATATAGTTATACTGTTATCGACTGCTTTGAAACCAAAAGAAATTTTTAAGTGAAAATTACAGTGACCATTAAATAATAGATTTTTGTCCGGCAGGAGCTTGGGCATGAAAGTATGCTTAGATATCAATAGTGCAAGTTAAAGTTAACTCGATTTTTTCTAAAACTATTTAGATTATAGTTGTAAGTTTCCTAATTGAAACTGGAAGTTAGTTTTAAGGCTGATTCGATTAGCTGATTTGATAAGCCATCAACAGTTTTGAGTGTCCTCGCAGTTTTAACGAAACCAATAATTCATAAGAGTGGCAGAAGTAGACAAAACGAAAATAATTTCATCACCAACGTCAAGGAACCGTTGCTTGGGTTAGTATACATTTGAGGAATATCATAGAAGAAAGTATAAAAACGTAATTGAACGAACGCTCCCCTATGGCATGTCAGTTATGCCTCATCAATGGATTCACTAATCCGAATTCAAAAATGATTACAGAATCGAATACTGGAAGAAATAATGCACCCGGCATCAAAGCTAGCATGGAATCCCCAGAATCAGTGAAAAGAGATGAAATTTCAGTGATAAAGTAAAAGCAAGTAAAGGACCTAATATTTTCGAAACACATGAATAAGAGGTGTGAACCAACAACAGCCAACGCAAATAGGGCATTAATGGAATGAAAACCAATTAATAGCAGAATAGTCGTAGCTAAATTTCATTTACAAATATGAAACCCAACCAATATTGATTGCTACGTCCCAACAGAAGACGCAGATCACATAACCAAGGTTAAATTCTATGAAAAACTACAAGCCACAATAACACAGAAATCATTTCAAGATAATACAAGGAGATTTCAATGCAAAACTTTGATCAGATACCACTGACCTAACAACCATCATGGCATTAGGCTCTGTGCGTAATAGTGACTGACTTATAAACGTCTGCGTCACAAACCATTTGTTCATAGAAGTAGATTTCTACACAAACATATACACAAATACGCTTGAACATTGAATAGGTCACGTAATGATAAACAAGAAGTTTCTAACGTCACTACAAAATGTCAGGTCTAAGAGAGGTGCCACCAACAGTGACTACCAACTGGTAATATTACAGTTTCAAATAAAACTTTTGCTGTAAAACGTACTAAGTCAAATCGTAAGAAATTTAGAACTACCAGATTACGAGATGTCGATACAAGAAACACATTTTGCGAAGGGCTCAAGGTCACAATTCTAACAAATTAAATTCTGTGTAGAACAACAGTGAAACAAGTCAAATAAGCTTAAATCGAAACAGCTATTAACTCACTCGAGAACCAAGAATATAGATGCAAACCCTGGATTATAATACTTGGAAGACAATTGAAAAATGCCATCAAGTCAAGTTACACATATGCTAACAAAACACGTCAGAACTGAAGAAATACTTCGGAGGGAATACCACCAACAATACTCAAATCTTCGAATTACTAATTTTTGTACCAATGATCCATTAACGAAACTAGCAACGTCTATTTAACGAAGCGAACAGTTAGCGGTGTCATTGCTAAAATGAAGAAAAGCAAGGCCTCTGGGGCGGACAACATGAAATGTTCAAAGGGGACAAATCCACATCGGCAAGTGTTTTAACATCAATTATGAAAAAAGTATGAAATTCCGGTAAAATAACGCGAAAACTACCGGGGTATATCCCTCCTCAACACAAGTATAAAATTATTGGCAATGAGCTTTCTGGACAGAATTTCACCGACAATTAACACAAAATTTAGGAACGAGCAAGACCAGGACAAAGTTGCACTGCTCATATCTATACAACACGTTTGATCATATAGAGCAATATAATGAACGGAACTATACTCTTTGTGGACTTCGAGCGTGCATTTGACACAATACACAAGAACGCAATATGGAAGATTCTTACTTACAGGAACGCAGATAATCGAGTTCAATACAAAGGCAAACAAAGTGAATTCTGCAACAATAACGAATGATTAAGACAAGGATGCATAATCTCTCCACTTCTGTTCCTAGTAGTATTAGATAGTATCATGAGACAATTAGACAACGCGTTCCCCTAACGGAATCCAATGGGGATTATCGGAAAAACTCAATGATCTAAATTACGCAGATGACATATGCCTGCTAACCCACAAACACGCCGACATGTAACAAAAAATGAGACAAAACCGATATACATAGTCTGAAACTCATCTGTGCTATCTCGCAATGCGTGAAATCGGAGTTGCTCTGTGGCTGTGAAACCTAATAGCCATACCTAATATACGCCATAGATCAAAAACAAGCTACACATTTTTGAAAACATGTCTTAGGAGAATACTGGAGTGCTTCTGGCTCAACAAAACCACAAATGTTGAGCTTCTAGGACAAACAAATCAAACAGTCATTGAGGCCGAAATTAGGAAACGCAAAAGTAAGTTGCTAGCGGAAGTGAAACAATTTCCGTGTTGATGATCATGGGTGGAAATTAAACTAATATCCAACAGGGTTAGATGGTCCAGTCTAGTATATGCTCTATGCTTCTAAATTAGAAATAAGGGAAAAAATGTGTGCTAGCAAACTGTTACATTTTTTTGTTTATTTTTTAACAAAGGCTTAATTTTTAAAATGACTGCGTATTTTCTGAGATATTTTCTTGCCATTCTGCTAACATGTTTGCAGCTGTCTTAATACTTGAGTTCACATTATTGTTTAAGTTGAATAATGATCTGCTATCTGGCATGTTCGCACTTATTGTTACTTTGACAAATTTATGTTTCCCGTAAGTCAATGTTTTCTAAATAGTCAATTATTGATTCAGTTCTCTCTAATTATACTTAAAGCAAATTGATACTACTTTTGTCAAAAAAAAACCTCCTGATTCTTTTAACTAGCAAAAAAATTAGCAAATAATTAGGAATAGTGATGTAGTTCCTTCAAAATACGCGCAAAATAAAAAAAATTATGTTAAGTCGTTTAAATCTCATTGGAAGGGCCCAGGTTACGAGTATTAATGCAACATAAAAATTGTGTGAATTAAAATGTCGGAAATGACGTTTGTTTTTGTTAGAAAAGTTAGAAAGGCGCGATAATTATGATTCGTGGAGGTTCGCAGTACAAGCATGTTTTGTAAAGCCAAAGACGGGAAAAATTTTAAAAAGGCACGCACAAAAATGATTTTGTTGATTGACAAAACTGTTTACCCACATGTGCCGAGTACATAAACTTCTAAAGAAGATTATGTACTCGGCACATGTGGGTAAACAAGGGGGACGAATTGGATAAAGCTTCCCAAGATGCTGGTTTGACCAGGCGAGTAGATTTACTCAGAAGTTTAATATCAGCGAGATTGACTGATTGCAATTCCGTAGAGGAATACAAGAATAAAGTGATTGCATTTGCTTATAAGTTTAATGGGGACGGATTGGTCGTGACGGATGAATGGACTGGAACGTTGCTATTATCGGGTCTACCGGATAAGTACAAACCGATGATTATGGGCATTGAGGTTTTCGGTATTAAGATTTCCGCCGATTTAATTAAAAATAAAATAATGCAAGATGTCAAGAGTGAATCTATGACAAATATTGCATCATTAGTTACGAAGAAAGTTAAATTTAAAAGTCAAGTAAAGAAGTTCGTTCGATGGTATAATTGTAAAAAAATCATTATGCGGCTAATTGCCAGAGAAACGGCCTACAAATCCTCAATATGAAAAAACTTTGTCTCCCATTTACAGAGGTTGCAGTTCGAGTAAATCAAAGGCTGGATCTAAACCATCCTGATTTATGCAGTCTTTATTATAACGCATGTACCGAACTATAGTAGAACGTGTGCGATGCATGATGTTTGTTACGAACTTAGGTGAAAAATTTTGGGTAGAAGCAGTGTCTACCGCGGCGTATTAATCAATTATTCGTTCACCGTGTAGAGTCATTAATGGAATGGCACCAGAAGAAGCGAAATCGGGGGGAAAACCGGATTTGTCGAAGTTTGAAGTGTTTGGTTGCGTATGTTGGATGCATATCCCAAAACAAAAACGAAAAAAAATTGACGCAAGGTCGAAGATGTGAATTTTCATTGGTTATAGCGAAGTATCGAAAGCCTACAAGGTGTATAGTTCAATACAAAGCGGATTACAGTTAGTCATGATGTAGTTTTTCATGAGAACCAGCGTGTTAAAGAACAGATATTGTCAGAATCAGTCAGTTCCGATATTTTTATATTTATATTTTTATTCAGATATTTTTCCGAAAGCAACGATAATCACGACATCGGAAATTTGTCACAGACGACAACCAATGGTCCTAATCAGAATAACAACTCTGCATCATCTGATGATGGGACCACGATACATTTTACACGACCAGCGAACAAGGAACTGAGAATAAGACTACTCAAGTAATGGCTGATGATTATATGTGCCTCCTAAAAATATCAAGATAAATATTAATGAAGGCGTAGCTAGGCGTTCTTCTAGACAGCCTAAGCCTGTAAAACTATTATATATGACTTACAACGTACATTCAATTGCAATGAATGATCCAGCTACTAGCCAGCTGGATCATTGCAATGAATGATCCAGCTGTCAACCAAGCGTTGAATCGTGCCGATAGTGAAAAATGGAAAGATGTGTAATGAATACAGTTTGTTGCAAGAAAACCGCACTTGGAGTTTTATTGATTTTCTACCGAATCGAAAGGCGATAAACTGTAAATGAGTTTTCAAAACCAAGAGGGACACAACTGAAAAGATCATAAGGTATAAGGCGAGACTAGTAATCAAGGGTGTTATCAAGAAAAGGGCATTGATTACGCAGAAGCTCATTCTCCAGTGGACAGGTATAGCTCGATCAAGAAGTTAATCGCAACCGCCTTGAAGTTTGATTTTGATTTACGTCAATCGGATGCAGTGACGGCATTTTTACAAGGGGATCTCGATGATGGGATCAATATGACGCCTCCGGAAGGTTTCACAAAAGGAAACAAAAGGCCAAATTTGGAATATAAAGTTGGACAATGAAATGTTTAAGTCTGGACAAAAAAAATCAAAAGGAATCTCAAAAAGAATCTGACGTCAACATTCAAGATGAAAGATTAGGGTGAAACAGGTTATGTAGTAGGTCTACAAATAACACGCGATCGCAAGAATGGTCTAATATGGATTGATCAAGAACAATCTATCAACGAGATGCTGTCACGTTATAATATGGTGAATTGCACTCTGGTTTCGACATAAAAAGAAATGCAACAGAATTGCACTCTGTCCGTGGCGTTTTGTCCAAACACAAGAAAATACCGAGATGAAATAACTGATGACACTTCAGCTGACACAGTCAACTGTTGGAAGTATATTGTTTGCAGCTCACGTGTTCAGACCAGACTTGTGTTATGACATGAGTTTAGTAAATCGATTCAACAATAACCTGGACAGGCTCATTGGACAGCTCGTAAACAGATTTTGCGTTATTTAAAGGGAAGTGCAATGGCTAAATTGGAATTCAGAAAAAGTGGTGGCAGCGGTTTATCTGTTTTTTCTGATGTAGATTGGGCGAATATATCAAAACGGTTCAATATTTTGGAATTCCAGAAAATTACCCTCAATGGTACTGTCAATAACTGAGGCCGAATATATGGCGTTAACTTCGGCCACGCAGAAGGCGATTTGATTAAACGGATTAGGGTGGAAGTTATTTGTCGACATCACTTTATTTGTGACATGGTAAACGACAAACGTATCGTACTTGAGTATGTTTCGACGGACAACATGTTAGCAGATGTATTGACAAAGGGACTCAAAACTGCCAAACACCAGAAGTTTGTCAATGCAATGGGGCTTTGCCCCTCTGTTAGAGAGCTGGGTAAATTTATGTATTTAGAAGCTCTTTCTCAGTTGAAAACGATGGTAATAGAGTATTGGGATGAAAATTAAAACCCCAATACGAAACAGAACTTTACGTCAACCTCGAAGAAACCTGAAAAACTGCACACAAAATGCAACAATAGCTTTGATAAAAACCATCATACTGTTTATAAACTAAACATATTAGACAGACATAACGTTTTCCCATTATATACTTAGTAAAGCGGGAAATATGTAATATATCTATATCTGAAATTCCGATCTAAGGAATTTATATAAATTAAAATACCTCCATTTTCCATTTCCTCCATTGTTAACATTATTAATTTGATGTGTATTTTTCACAGAAAAAAAAATTAAATTGATAAAAAAAAACGACGGAAAACCTAAAATCACGCGATTTTCCAATAAATATACTGTACAAAGAAAATTACATTTTGTTTTCGTCGTATATTTGAATTATGGAAGTTTCCTTTTACTTTATATGTAGTGTGGAATTTTTTTTTTGAAAATTGACTAGTATACGGGTACTGTACTGACATGACTGTTAATTTAACTAAAAAATAAATTATTGTGGAATTTCATTGTGTATATACCAATGCTTTTCCTTATTATTACTGTAAATCCAATGACATCATTATACGAAAGAATGTCCATTACAGGATTTTTTTTACTTTTCAATATGCTGAACTTAATTTAATATTCAAAAGAATTATTTTTTTGTATTTGAAAGAGGCGATTAATCCAACAACTACAATATACTCGTATAGAAAAAATTATACTGTAGAGCTTTAAGCACTTCAGACACGGATGGTATGGGACGAAAGGATTTTTTTTATTTATTTATTAAACAATTTCAAAAGTGTGATTTAACATGAAACGAAAGAATTTAAAGAATTTATCGATTATGAGTGGTAGTTTGTAATAAAATTTATTGTGGGTATTTTTACAGGTGGTATGGATGGTATGTTCAGTGTTGAACTATTTATGGTGCAATTCATATTATATATATATATATATATATATATATATATATATATATATATATATAAATATATATATATATATATATATATATATATATATATATATATATATATATATATATATATATATATAATATATACGGTATTGGTTAAGCATCTACTATACGGAAATTTCTTTGTTAAAAAATTGAATGAGGCATAGAAATAGGTTTCAAACTTTTAGCTTGGTGATATTTAAGACGATTTGTTTTGATTAAAAAAGCTGTTGATGTATTTGGGTCCAAATATTTTAGAGGCGTTTTAGAGAACAAGTCCCATGTATAGCAAGTTAATATTTATATGCCTTGTATAGTATAGTTGACAATTCAACTATAAAAAATAGAACATTCAAAGAATAGCATTTGGAACTTGTTGCTCTCTACAAAACTTTTTTTTTTTTTTAATGTTGCCAATGGCTTTATTCTTGAATCTTTCTGCAAAAGAATCTAACAAGAAGTATTCAAATCTTATAAGCTAAAATTACAATTTTTAAGTCTTAACCACTGTTAATACTTAATATTAGAGTTCACAATTTGTATATTTGCATTAACCTTGAATATTCAAATTAAAGATCCATAAGTGCATGTGGGTCTACCCTTTTAAGTTGATACCTTGGTTGTTTTAGTATACCTCTGGCCAATTCGTTGGAATACACTTATTGATTAATGTAGTATTTCGTACTGAACTCTCCGATAGTTTTTTTAATGGTTTTAGTACCAAGGTCATCGTATATGTTGCTGTTTCGTATATGTTGCTGTATCCATGGGGCGTTTGTAATACTTTGAAGTATTTTTGCTTGTGTTCGTTGCAGGTGTTGTCTATTTAATGCGCTGGTAGATCCCTACAACAGAACTCCATAGGTCCATATGGGCATAATTATTACTTTGTATAGTAACACTTTATTGCATAAAGATAATTCTGATTTTCTTCCTGTTAGCTAGTACATTTTCGAAAAAGATATTTTTATTTGGTTGCGCTTTGCTTCTGATTTTTAATATGATTTTTCCAAGTTAGCCTTCGGTCAAGGTGTAAACCTAAGTATTTAACCTTTGTTTGTTGAGGGATATTTACAGTGATTAAGTCATTTTGTTTTACGATATATTTTCTTTGAAGAAGAAGGTTTTTCAGAACTAAGTGAAAATTGTTTGGCAATAGCTTTTTAATTTTAAAAATTAAGACTTCATGTCACACTTTGTCAAATGCTTGTGCAACATCCAGAAAAGCAGCAGAACAGTACTTATTTTCCTCAAAAGAGTGTTTGATTATATTAACAATCCTGTGTACTTGCTATATGGTTCTATGTTGACTTCGAAATCCAAACTGATGGTCTGGTATAATCTGACGCTCTTCTAATACTGGTTTAAGTTTACTTAGTATCAATTTTTCGAAAAGCTTCGATATTGTTGGACGCATGCTCATTGGTCGATATGACGATATTTGTGTTACATCTTTCCCGCGCTTCTGAATCATTGTGATAACAGAAATTTTCCATTTTTGTGGTATATACCTAACCAGTTCGCATGATTGCGTTGAAGATGAATGTTATTAGTTTTAAACATTTTGTCAGGTAATCCTCTTATCATTTTTCCCGTAATAAGATCATATCCCTGTGCCTTTTTTTGGGCTTATATGGTCTTGAATTGTATTCTTTACACTTTTCCACTTAAAATTAATTGGCTTGAAGGACGAATCATTATCCATTTGCTCAGGTAGAACCACACTTCCTTTAGATGATCCGCAAAAACTAATGCTTTTTCTTCATCGCTTCTTGCCCAATTTTTTTTTTTTTTTTTAAATGTTCAGAGCACTTATATGTATGTATATCCTTTATATGAAAGTTTTAGCAATAAACACACAGCACTACTGCAAAAGGTAAAAGAAAGGATTAGGAGGGAAAAAGGTAAGAAAGGAATAAAAGGAATAAAGGTTTTCAGTCTTCTAGTTGTTTACTTTTGATATTAAGTTTGAATCTCTGTAAATTGTATTCCAAGGGAAACGTCTCGTCGTTCAGTTTATTCCACATTCGCGTACTCCTAACAAAAAATGAATTTTTAAATTTAATGGTCTTCGCGAATTTAATTTCCAGATTGTATCGGTGTACCAGGCGTCTTAAGTTACGTGCAGGCTTTGACAAACCAGGCATAAATTCATAAAGTTCCGATGAACAATGACCATGAAAGTACTTGTAAAACACGCATAAGGCTCCCACATTACGCCTATGGGAAAGAGAATCAAGATCAGATAATAATTTTACGTCTTCAATCAATCGAGATGCTCGGTTTTGGACCCGATCGAGTGCAGTTAAATGAGTTTTCGGTGCTCCAGCCCAAATATGAGAATTATACTCCAACCTGGGTCTAATGTAGGTCTTATATATAGTAAGTATTTCGGATGGATTAAAGTAAAACTTACATCGTCGTAGAAATCCAAGACATTTGGCTGCACCAATCGCTGCTTTGTTTATTTGTTCAGCCCAAGATATTCTCTTTGAAATAGTTAAACCGAGAATCTCAAATGTGTCAGACGTAGCCAAGCTGGATTCACCAGTCAGAAAAGACGGTGAATAACCATCAGTTCGGCCAGAAAAAACACAGGTTTGAAATTTGTTGGGATTAAATTCAACTCTGTTGGCTTCACCCCATTTAAGAATGAAATTGAGATCTCGCGTAAGGCGGTCATTCATAGCCATTCTTTCTGCGAGAACATCGTTTCGCGATGAAGAAGAAGGTAAACTGTAAGAGGTGGAAAGTGAGCTGTCATCAGCATAGGAGTATATTGGATTGAGAGTTGCTGAAAGAAGATCATTGATGAAAATTAGAAAAAGGGTTGGAGAAAGGATGGATCCCTGAGGAACACCAGCGTTTATAAGATGTTGATCGGAAGTCACACCATCCACCACCACTTGGATTTTGCGACAAAAAAGAAAATTCTCAATCCATAAAATTAACGAACCGTGAAGGCCAACTGCCCTCAATTTACACAGCAAACCCTTGTGCCACACACGATCAAATGCTTTTGAGATATCGAGAGCAATGACTTGAGATTCACCAGATTGATGAATGCTTCTGTTCCATTGTTCAGTAACTACATTAATTGAATCACCTGCTGAACGCCCACCGCGAAATCCATACTGACGATCAGAAATTAGATGATTAGCTTCCAAATATTTCATCAGCTGGAAGTTGATTATGGTCTCAAGTACTTTAGAAAGCACCGAGACAATAGCGATTGGGCGATAATTTGAAGGGTCCGATTTACTGCCTTTTTTTGGCACAGGATGTATGTTAGCAGTCTTCCAGATGGAAGGGAAAATGCCAGAAGACATAGATCGGTGAAACAGATATGATAGTGGCTTAGACAAGGATTTACAGCAATATTTGAGGACAATTGGGGGAATGCAATTACCACTTGTCAATCTAATCGGTGAGTTAGAATTAACTGGTATTCTTAAAATTTTACATTGCCTTTCACAAAGAGTAATCCGTTCTTTCGGTTGCCGAGAGTTAATTATAATTCTGTAAAGTCTAGTTTGGTTTTTCTTCAGTGCAATTCTTAGAGTTTTAGTGGTGCGATTAAGCTTCCACTTTAATAAAAGAGATTTGTTAAAATCCGTTTAGAATTTCTGCAGCCTTATCAATATCGGTTGATGTTGTAAGTGGAATATCTAGAGAAGTACCTTGTTCGACTAGCCTTCTATATTGTTCCCATTTATTTCGTTTGTTTGTAAGACGGTTCGGTTTTTTTAGTTTTTAAAACATCGTTACTCAACATTACTATTAAAGGTGAATGATCAGAACACAGATCGAAGCAGTTGATTTTTAACATTTGTGCGTGCAATACTCTTAGTCTACAAAACTGGATAAACAAAAATCGGAGGCAATGTGTTTAAAAGCTATATAATTATATTACATTTACATATAATATATAATATCCAGACATTTTTTTGTTGGTGACCGTATATAAGTTACATTTACACCTGCTTCTAGCCAACTTTTCTGTAATTTTTGATCACAAGCCAATAGATTTTAGCCAATCATAAAAACTAATTTTTATACCTTTTTTTAGTTACATTAGCTCGGATGAATCTTGATTAGGTAAAGGCTAAGCCCCTAACGAAGATTATTTTGATCTTACGGTAGGTACGCAGCTCGAGCTAAGATACATTTTCCATACTAATTTAACATAAAATTTAGCTAGCTAAGAGCGAGATAACAGTTTTTCGTACACAATTTCGCTCACCGGTACGCAGCTTGACGTGAAAAAATAATGGAAAATATATAGCTTGTCGGATTGTAAAATAGATGGCACTACTATAAATTCTCTAATATTTTCTCGTCAATTTATCTGCAAGGTACATTAAATGAATGTGAAATTTTGACATTTCACTAGGTTTTTATTTTAGGCGTTTATGATTTGCTATATATTTTTAAATACGTTAATATATTTGAGTTAAAGTGGAGTTTGTAGAAATTGATGAATTCCATAATGACTTCGTGTCGAGAATACATGTCCGATACAATAGAAGGAGCAACAGGATTTTATCCCAAAAATTCAAAAAGAAAGGAAAGTACAAGTAGTTTAGGGGATATAGGATCACCTAAACTACAAGATTTTGCAACTTTCGGGTTAAAATCAGTAAGTTCTGATTTTTTATTTGACTCCGCCGCTTTGACGATATTGCAGAAGCTTTTGATATAAGTTCAGTTTCACTAGGAAAAAATCTAAGTAGAGACAGCACTTCGACTATCAGTAAAGTAAACAGAATGAACACTGCTGAAATCCAAAATATGGTCGAAAAGAGAATACCAATCTTTTATGGGCAGCCAGATGTAGAAGCATCCCTAAGGTTCATTTTTTTGTTAAAAAAAAGGTTGACGGGACACAACAAGGACAAGTATTATGACAACAAATATTACTGGAAGAACTGATAGAACGGTTACGAGGTAGGGCTTACGAGACTATAAGGGACATTCAAATTACAACTGTGGAAGAACTCCACATTGCAATTACAAAGAATTTCCTGCCTACATACTTAATCGAATTTCTCAGTAGTCGGCTGAATACAGTGAACCAGCAAAGTAGTGAACAGTATGTCGATTTTGGCAAAACAGTGAAAAGTTTTGCAACGGACTATGAAATAGACATCAAGTGCAAATATGGTGAAGTGAATGCGATACCAAAACCCTTGCTAGAGAGTATTGTGATGTGTTCACAAAAGGTATTCTGAATCAGTCTATTAGATCTCACCTGATGATGGCTAACAAAGCAAGTATTGACGAGCTAATACAAACAGCAATGAGACTGGAATCTTGTTTCCCATCGCAGACGTAGTGCACGAGAAGTAACGTGAATGTAGGCCTGTCACGAGTGAGTTCCGCCTTAAAAATTAAGATATTGACACAATGCAAGCAGAACAATCATCAAGCCTACATAAAAGCCATCCCAGCAAGTCTGACGCAAAATAGAATAAATGCCGTCGCAACGAGTCCGACGCACCATAGCATAGAAGCCGTTCAAAGTGTAGCAAAAAAAAGAACTGTCACTACAAAACCGACTCATAATAATATTAATGGCATTCACAATTTGGCAAAAACTCAAACCATCTCTCCGGCATTACAAGAGACAGAGTTAAAGAGATAATAGAGTACAGAAGAGATAATTTCCAGCACAATGTTTTTGAAGGAGAAACCATCAAACAGTGAGCTCTACAAAAAAAGAAGTGAAGCATCCTCATTACCAGAGAAAATAAACTTGGAAAAAATATGGCCACCAATCGGTAAATATAGAACAATAGCACAGGTGCACACAGGAACAAGGTGTAGTGAGATTATAAATGGAAATACGAGGGAAAAACAGAACATCGAGCATCAGGCCATAACATCGGAAACAACAGAGTTGAAGGAGCACGAATTTAAGCTGACCTCGAAAAGAAAACTCACCAACGATACGATACCCTTAAGTATCAGAAATATTTATACCACAGTAATAAATTTCTTAATCGATTCAGGTGCTTCGGTATCCTTAGTAAAAATAAGTAATTTACCAGAAAAAATGGGCATACGAACGGAAGAAAAAGTAGTTCTAAGAGGCATAGGCAAGATAAGCATAGTATCGATAGGGAGCTATGAGACTAGTATAAACATTAACCCCAGGTCCCGCATACAACAATATTTTCAAATAGTTGGAGAAGATTTCACGATTAAAAAACAAGGTATCATAGATAGGGACTTTTTAAGTAAAAACAAAGTCGATATTTTATATAGTTCAAGACAACTATTAGTAAACGGACCCTTACTAATTTTAATAACCGACCATCGTCAATAATGATACCTCCCAGAACCGAGCAGACAACCCAACAACTAACAGATGAAGCGGTTAGTAAACAGCGGTTAGTATAGATTATGGTAACTATGAATTTCTAAGAATGCCGTTTGGAATGGAAAAATTCGCAAAACACATTCCAGAAAATGATTAACAATGTGCTCCTGGGACAGCAAGGTTTAAAGTGTTTTGTGTATCTAGACGATATAGTTGTTTATGGTAGGAATTTGCAAGACCACAACAAGAAATTAACAGACCTTTTCAGTATTTTAAGAAAAAATAATCTAAAAGTTCAAACAGAAAAGTGCCAATTTCTATGCAAAGAAATACAATACTTGGGTCACATAGTAACAACGGAAGAGATAAAACCAAACCCAAAAACAGTTGAAGCAATAGTAAACTTTCCGCAACCTACGGGAATAAGAGAAATGAGAGGATTCTTAGGATTAACAAGCTGCTACAGAAAATTTGTTCCAAATTTTTCGACAAGTTTTATATATATTGTAATATATATACAAGGGTAAGTTATACAAAACCTACAAATTTAATCACAACAAATTTCCCTCATGTTGCAGATATTAGCAACATCGTGGCCTAAGCCAATTAACTAACTTTTCAATTCGTCAGTGTTAATATACGGATGTAGCTTTCTTATGACCACCTGGTAGGTTTTATTCACCTTACTTCGGTACAAATGGAATTTGATGTTTCGTTCTGCTAGGGCTTTGATGACCGCTGAGTATGCCTCGACATCTTTTACCAGAATTTTAACCTGGCTAGTATATTCCTTTAACAAGACAGTTAAAGGATAGATCTCTTCTACGCCAGACACAAATATTGGAAGCGCATATATTATTTTTGGTTGTGGTGTATCTTTAAACAATTAAACCGTGTCAATAAAGGCACCGTAGATTTTCATTTGCTTTCAACTATGAGGACTCGTGTCTCTACCTCTTTTGCTACTTGTTGTCCATCCTTTTTCATATCCATGCATAGATAAGGAAGGCGTCAGGACATTTGGAGTACTAGAATCTTTAGCTCTAGACATTTCTATTGATTTTAAATCAAAATCAAATTGTGTTGCTTGAAACGAACTACCTGCGGCGGAGTTCGTTGAGTCTTTGAATTTATTGCAAACTCAGACATTTTAATGTGCAATGCCATAAAAACTAGGTTATTAACATATTGTAATGTTTTCAAATTTGGTTTACACTGAACTTTACATTAATTTTATTTTTATTTTCACAATAATAAAAAAATGTTAATGTTTGCTGTTCAATGGTTGGCCATTTATACTAAGAGGTATTAGAGATCACGACACAATGGATTTTAGTAGTGCTGACCACACATTTGACGGAGTAACTGTTTTCAGTGTTAAAGTCACTGATGACAACAGCTGTATGAAATGTGATATTAAACACAAATAACCGCTGGCAACAGTGCGCTTTTTGTACCCTATGTACAATTCTAAAATGTAAATGTCATGCAAAAGCTGACAAGCTCATATTGTATAAGATGAGAGCCCTCTGCTCACTGCATTCCAAAGTGACGCTGCCGAATGTGCGCGTATAACTACGTTATTTGTAACTCAATACACATTCACAGTTACAGTTGCTGCCACCACACAACTATTAAAAGTTACCATATACCTACTTGATATAACCATCCAGACTACGACTTGCTTTTACTACTCCGCTGACATTTATGCGCATATTGGCACGCTGTAAGTTGTACATTTAATTAATTGCTGCTCAACTAAGCCTCATATATTAGTGTGACTACAGCACGTGACAATTTTAGAACCTTGTTCAATCCTTGTGAGGAGTATCAGCATCCAGGACGATAAGTATCTAACTTATTTATATTAAATATACGCACTTGTTTGTTTTTTTGGCCAACTTATTGTTTGTTTTCTGTGGGATAAATATCAAGTTTTGTGACTGATAAATTAATTAACATGGCAGTTCAGTTGCGTGGTCGTGTTATGGGTTCATTAACCGTTATTAACAAATACTTACTAACGATAACCCCAGAAACCACATGTGTGACATTAAGGTTAGGTTGAACAAACTCGACGATCTTTGGAAAGAGTTTTAAAAGTACGAGTTGCAAGTAGTCGACCTAATTAAAGACAAACTAATTGAAAATTTTGAACTCAAGCAAGAAGAATTTGAGACCAAATTCTTTAACACAAAATCAAAATTAAAATCAACCACAAAACCCACAAATAGTCAAAGGTCATTCGTTTGATCAATTATTAGACCACGAATCTTCTTAGAAAATTTCGCTGATCGTTCTCAAGCAATAAATGATCGATCAATCATTCAATCTTCGGAAACGTTTAAGTAACCGCAAGTATCAATTGATAAATTTACTGGGGACTTACGAGATTTACGAGACCTGGCCGTTATTTTATGATATGTACACTACATCAGTGCATAATATAGATACCACCTTCCAGGTTCATAAATTCCAGATATTGAAAGGGTTGCTTAGGGGTCCACCACCTAATATAATTCGAAACTTTTTGGTAACCAAAGCTAATTACATCCAAGCTTGGGACAAGTTGGTTCAACGGTATGATAAGAAGCAGCCGTTATTAATTTCATACATCAGTCGATTCTTTAATCAACCTTCAATTAGTAATGGGTCGGTTCAAATCAGTGATACATCAGATGAGGTAATCAGAGGCATCAAAGCACTAGGCCAAGAAGCCGAAGGGCCATCCATGGCTCATTCGTATCTTATTGAACAAGGTGGATGAAGAAACTCGGATTGAATGGGCGCAACACACACTAACTCAAGAATTTCCAGAAGTTGTTGAATTTCTTGAATTGTTGAATAACCAATGCTTTACCAAGGAGAGTGCTTTAGGTGATATCAAGAACAAAGGAGCAAAACTATTGGCGGTAATAGTAACATCAATACACAGTTCTTTAAAGACAGAAAAGTGCCCATGTTGTAGCCGCGAACATCAACTTTGGAGATGTATGTAATTCAGACGAATATCAATTGAGAATCGACAACACATTGTTAATGTATCCAGTATGTGTTGCAATTGCCTAAGAGTGGGTCATAATGTCAGTAAATGTTCAGTAAATTATTCTTGCCGCATTTGCAACGAAAAACATAGTACATTACTTCACCAAGGGTCCGGTACATCAAAACAGTTAGCATCAGTTAGCACTGTAATCCAAGCTGGCACTGCAGTCTCAGAATAACAGATAGAAGCAGAAAACGCGGTGATATACATTTATGACGCAGCTGGAAATCCTCATTTAGCCAGAGCATTACTGGATTCAGGATCCCAGTCAGCGAAATTTTCGTTTAAAAATTGAAGCTTGCCCAATTTTTTGCAACCGTTCAAGTATCAGGTATATCGGATACAAAGGAGGAAACATCAAAGGTAGCATCCAACTAACCCTGCCATCGAGGTATGAAGCCAGTGAGTGGTTTGAGTTTGAAGCCCTAATTCTAAGTAAATTAACACCAAATATTCCGCATTCTACAATTGAAGGTCAATGGATAGAGGAGATAAATAAACAGATGCTTCAGTTAGCAGATCCTGCATATCACATCCCTAACAAAATAGCTATCCTTCTAGGAGCTGACATATTCTTCGAAATACTTAGCTAAACTAGCAATGAACGAAGTCTTCCAAATGTTTACCAAGGGCGGTTTGAATCTCCGAAAATGGAAGTCTAAGCACAATCCCACCTGAGTTTAGAGAAAGAACCAATCTTCAGATCGATGACAATACTGGGACAGTTAAAACGTTGGGACTTCAATGGAATCCCATCAAGGACACATTCTCATACAAAATCAATCTCCGAGCCAGCAAATTGATCACAAAGCGCGATATCTTATCTCAAATAGCACGAGTATTCGATCCGTTAGTTTGGGTATCACCCGTAATTATCATTTTCAAGATAAACTGACAAAAGCTTTGGTTGCAAAAACTAGGCTGGGATGATCCACTCCCTGCGGCCTTAGACCAAAAATAGATGGCAACCAAATCAATATTACAAGAGATAGGTGAACTCAAGGTTTCACTATTTCTCATGACATGTAAGTCGACTAACATTCAAATCCACGGATTTTGTGACGCATTGGAGAAGGCCTACGCAGCAATTATCTACCTTCGTATTATCGATTGCAACACAAATATCAAAACCAGAATTGTCATATCTATAAGACTAAAGTTACTCCACTGAAACAAGTATCCCTACCAAGACTAGAATTGTGCGAAGCGGTACTACTAAGCAGACTAATCAAATACACCGTACGGACATTGGAAGTTGAAAACACAGAGTGCTATGCCTGGACTGATTCGTAGATCGTATTAGCGTGGTTGTCAGATATTTCAAGAAAATGGAATTGTTTTATTGGAAACTAAACTTCGGGAATACTCCAGGAGTTAATACTCCGGGAGTAAAATTGAATCACGTCGCGTTAAAGTATAACCCCGCAGACCTCACATCACGAGGTGTGACTCCTAAACAGTTAGCAGAGAGTGAGCTTTGGTGGAATGGACCTACCTGATTACTCCAGCCAATAGTTAAGAGGCCAACCACAACAAAAAAAAAGTCAAATCAGGTAATGGAACAATTGTGCAAACGAGTTGAATCATGTTCTAAGATCAAACGAATATTGTCAAATATCTTAAAATGGAAAAAGGTGAATAGACACCTCGACTCAGTTGACATCCTCAGGAAAGCTAAAGTAGTTTGTGTAAAATGTGCCCAGTCTGACGAATTTCATGACAAAATGAAGTTTCTAAACAAAAACGAAACAGTTGACACGCAAAGTAAAATAATATCGTTGTCCTCTTTCATAGATCATGAAGGTATCCTAAGAGTAGGAGGAAGATTGAGAAACTTACATGCTGTGTTAAGTGTCAAACATCCAATAATTATGCTAAATAAGCATATTATAATTGACAAAATAATCCTCGAAACTCACCGCCGATATTTTCACCCAAGGCCTACGTTATAAACCAGAATTGTTCGCCAAAAATACTGGATAATGAATTGTCGTAATGCAGTACAAAGGCAGCAACTTCCCATCAACTAATGGGAAACTTACCCAAATCCAGAATATCACCTAGTCGTCCATTTCTGTATACGGGCATGGACTATGCTGGGTCGTTTTACCTGAAAACTTGTCTATGGTGAGGACGCATACCAGCTGTTAAAGGTTACATATGTATTTTCATTTGTTTGGCCACAAAAGCCATTCATATCGAGCTATGTCAAGATCTGACAGCTGAAGCATTCATTGCTACACTGCATCGGTTTGTGTCCAGAAGAGGAATATCAGTTGAAAACCTGTCCGACAATGGTTCTAATTTTGTAGGAGCTAAAAGAAAAGTATTAGAATTATTTCACTTATACCAACAAAATCGTAGCAATAAACTAATGTCTGAGTTTCTTTCACAGCAAGAAATCAAAGTTTTATTCAATCCTGCTAGTGGTCCACATTTTGGTGGGTTATAAGTGATAAGATTTATTTTTGATTTAAACTTGCACATTAATTGTTTAATAAAAATTGTATCGCCAAAAGTGATTATGTCGTGATCCACTACCAAATTCTTTATTCACAATTGCATGAACTGTGAACAATGAATGGCCTCTTTGGGAAGAGAATGACTGCTATGGGTTATCTAGAACAATACGAAGAGCTAGCTCGTGATCAAAATGGGCCAAGCGTTATTAAATATTTCTGTAAAGCCAACGATCACTTTGGGTTTGTTAACACAGTCAACGGGCTAATATGCCATGAAAGGTGCATTTAATACTTGCATTAATTATTTCATGAGGTTTATACACAACATTTGTGTCACTTCATTTACAATTTGCTTCATCGTACAGACTCTTTCTAAGTCGATTATGATGTTAATATTTTCAACCAAAATTTAATTTCACGCTTCATTCAAAACGAACTAACTCCATAATAGAATCACATTAATAGCTTCTGTTTGTTACAAACTAACGATTTTATACATAGTCACGAATTATTATTATTACTATTACGTTTTTTATAATCAGCCGTTACAATATGTAATACACTTATGGTGATGTTAAGTAGAGCTATAGACAAGAAAATGAATATGAAAACTACAATAACAAAATATCTACTTTACAATCAATTTAAAAGTTATGAAGACACACCAAGATACATTATAAGTGTTTCACAGCAAGTCAATTGAAACATTTTTGTGTTTTTGTATAACATGTTGTATGTCGCATAATAGTACACATAATTTTTTTTTTTTGTGATATGGAAAACACGTGACACGTTCACTTTAAATATGTTAAAAGTGTGTCAAACAATAACAAAATTTTTTTTTATTTCGGTACTTTTCTACATACAAAAAGATTTTTTTTTTAAATTGTTAACTTGTTATTGTCTGTCAAAAGGATTGTTCACAATTGGTGCTGTGACAATGCTCTCCAAAACATCTTTATTGTGCGTTATGTCTTATCTTATCTTCAAGTGCGAGGCGCGTATGATACATTTTTATGTGGCATTGTGCAAAAAAGTTATTGAATTTTTATCGATGCACATAATATTGTGAATTATCCAAAAATGATTTTCCATGAAAAAAAAAAAACATAAATTTTCTTCGTCTCTTATGTTTATATGAATACTAAACATTGTGTACCATTACTGCACCACTATACCATAATTCAAAAAACTAAAATGTATATTTTTAGAATTTTTTTTTTTTTATTGAAAATTAAACACATTAAATTGTAAGAACAACAACACTAGTACGAAGAAGAAGACAAGAGGAAGAAAACAAAAATATTATTATTTCTAACAAAAACTGGCAATTTTCTAAACAGTCTCCCGCTGAGATCAAATAATCAAAATAAGAAAACAGAAAGAAAGAAAACAAAAAAAAAAATCTGAAATGAAATGTCAGATGAAGATCAATATGAAAAGATTTGTTGGTTGGTTGGCTTGAATGGGTATAAGTCAAGAAGGGAACGTATATAGCGATGGAATGAACCACATGTCATATAAGTGGTAAGTTTTATGAACCAAACTAACAAAATTTAATACTGCGATGTATTTAAGAAAGTCGAATGGAAAAAGAAAAACAAATCTCACAACATGATCATTATCAATGCACATATATAGAGACGAGTACCAAGAGTAGAGTAGCTGTGGCAGCACAAATATATATATACATTATTTATGATAGGGAATATGATGATCAAGAAATAAATAATTAAGAATATTAAACATCTCGTACGTACGTACGTATGTACATCATGTTACTTTGAAGATTGAATTATTTTTTTTTTTTACATTTTTTTATTTAAATTTTTACTGCAACATTAATATTAATTATAGCTGTAATAATTAGGAGTGTAAACGGTAGTAATGTTGAATAATGGATGTTTAAAAAAAATGTGAGATGTTTATACGAGATATGTTTGCTTTATGTTCTTAATGATTATTTCGACTTATTGATATAAAACAGACAAACTATGTATCAATCAGATATACATTTTTAATATGACGTTTATATTTAGCATGAATCCTGATGTGACATATTGCCAAGGTGATTCTGTTCACTGACATTGTAAAATTTCGCTTAAAGACTTTGACTAAGGTTCAGAAATGTTCTTACCTATAAGTATGGTGTGGTTTTACTTCAATACCACAATACCAGGCTGCAGTCTCTTTATCAAATTTGTTTGGGTTTTAAAGCGTCCCTATAAAAACAAAGTAACTATATAGAACAAAATCTTTGAAAACACTTGTTAATAAAATGGCTTGTCAATTTTTCATATTTATAGTAATAGTAAAAAAAAAGGTAACTGCTTTTTATACCCTTAGAACCATCTGGCTCCAATGGTTTTCGATCTCGATCTTTCTCTTTATTTGGCAGGTCTTCTTCGAGTTGTTCTAAACAACTCGAAGAAGACCTGCCGTTCTCAAGTCGTCAAAAGAAATCTCCGCACCTGCTCGATAACATCTTTTACAATTTCACTTTGTTGGCAATTGCAAGGAATTTAAATTTTAGCAGAGGACGTAGGGCATGGTTTCCAGTGAAATATTCGTGAATGTGTAGGTTCATATACATGTCCGGGCGGCTGTATACGTCAAGATTTGTTTTAATAATACGTTACCCTTGAGACCCTAGAGCTTCGTCTTGCTTTGTATTTCAATTTTAAGGATAGAGAGATGGTGGTAAGTTACAAAATTTTAATCCCCATAATAACCATTTTCAACATTGTTAGTTACAATTGAATACGCTGTACCTAGTCCAAAGGTGTGGTGGGGGTGAATCTCAATAGGGTAAGCAGTGGTTTATAGTTGTAACTTGTTACAACTTATCCTCCACTGTTGCAACTATGTGGAGTCCACCAATTTTATCTAATATACCTCCTAGTGGTACCACCCGGGCAACGACCTTGGTCGGCTAAATATTAGATGCTAGTATTTTGCACTATAAAACATGGGCCGAATTACGGTGTCATGCGACCCGTGCCAATAATCAACCTGAGCCTCTGGGTACCTGGCGATCTCCAGTTGCTCTTAGCCTTATCCTTTAAATATCACAAGAGATAAAGCTATCTCTTGCGGTTCTCTGCAAGGTTGGACCCCATTTTTCTCCGCTACTCGTGGGAAATATTATGGATCCAAAAAATCAGAATAAATAGTTCGGAACTCTTTAAAAGCCGGAAAATTTTAAGAAGGAGGCACGGGTCTTTAGGCCCACTCTCCCTAAAATTGGGGAAGGGAATACGTGCAAAAATAATGCAGGTCCCTCCAAACCAAATAAAGAGATTCGGGTCTGTAAGCCCTCTTTTCCTATGGGTGGGGACGTGGTTTTATGCAATGATAATCCAGGTCCCTTCAAACCATCTTTTAATGCCAGAAAGAAAGCATGGAGAGCCTTAAAAAGGATTGAGGAAATTTCGTCTGAAGTAAGAACGGATAAACACGTAGCGACACCTAAATGGACTACTGAGGTCATTAGGACGATGCCAGGAACTTCATCAGAAGGGTCTGTCTCCAAAAGACAGAGATCATAGGATGAATCTCCAAAGGCCACTAAAAGAACTAAACTGAAGGTAACAGCAGGTAGGTCTTTTAGTGATGTTCTTAAAGATTCACACTAGTGGATACTAAATAGCTATTACTAAATAGCAGTGACTGATGGAGCACAGGAAGATGGTAGCATTACTCCTTCTAATTGGAGGAAGGTGGAAAAGGCCTTAGCCTTCTCTTTCTTCACAGTTATGAGGGAGAATTTTTGTGTAGCTCCTACATGTCGAGATGGAGGTTGTTAGTACAGGATCCACGTAAAATTGACGTGCCAATCAGAGATCTCTGGATCTCTATATGAAGGCGATTAGCAGCCTAGGAGAGGTTAAGCCTAGAGCCAAGCTTAAGGTAATACCATTGGAGGATATTTCCAGTAGGCCGAGAGCTCGTGCGTGGGTTCTAGCTGAACCGAATAATCCGAAAACCAATTTAGAATTGCAGCAAATCAGCAATCCAGAATTACCAACTTCAAATTGGAAGATAACAAAGGTGGAGGAAGTAAGAGATGACAATAGGTCAGTCATCATTATTATTAACACCGAATCATTGGATGTACTAGCCAAGACAGGTGGTCTAGTGAGCTATGGATTTAGCGCGGTGACTCTCAAAGTCTACAAAAAGGATGGGGCTGCAAAGTCAGGGGCATCAAAACCAGATCAGGATACATCCGCATTGCACGGAACCTCGTCTGTTTTGGTTGCGCAATTGGCATGCAGTCATACCCTAAAAAGACACAGGGTAGTAATTTGGACAATGAGGTGTCTATATCAATAGAGTCACTTTGCGGACTCGATTCAGACTCTGATTCCACGGAATCTGGGTCTACTGTGGTGGAGGTTTTGAAATAAATCATTAAAACGCTTAATTTCATGCAAATCAACCTTCATCACTGCAAGGCAGCGTCAGCTGCTCTGTTGCTCCTAATATCAAAAGATGGCGTAGATGTCGACTTGGTTCAAGAACCATGGGTCAAGGAGGATCGGGTTCTTGGGCTCGGAGCTCCGAATTACAAATTACTGTTTGTACAGCAAGAAGGTAAGATTCGTTCATGCATTCTGGCAAAAAGCAAACTAAATCTCTTTCTGCTTGCAAATTACAGCGACGCAAATGTAGTAGCAGCTAGCATCGAAATCGAAAAAGAAAACCTCTGGCTAATATCAGCGTACTTGCCGCACGATGGAGTTAGTCTCCCTCCTGCAAATGTGTGCGGTCTTGTAATGGATGCTCAAAAACGGAAAGTTGGAGTCATCCATGGTTGTGATGCGAATTCACATCATACGATCTGGGGAAGCACTGATATAAATGAGAGAGGTGAGTCACTTTTTGATTACATTCTTAGTACAAACCTATCAATTTGTAATGTGGGTTGTAAGCCTACTTTTATAACAAGTAATAGTCAGGAAGTTTTGGACATTATCCTTGTTTCGAATTTTTTTTACCTTGTTTCGAAGGAACACTCCTTTTCTGATCATAGTTATCTTCAATAGGGATAGGATATAAAAAATTCCATAACTCCAACCTTTAGAAATTGAAGGAAGACCAATTGGGATACTTTCAGGATGGTTTTAAGTAACTCTTTACCATCAGTCGTCCCTAAATCTCCGGAATCAACACGGGAGTTGGATGACATAGTAGATCAGGTGTCGGATGCTTTTAATAAAGCTATCTCTAGTTCATGTCCTCTAAGTAGACCTAAGGGTAAACCGCGTCCACCATGGTGGTCGAAGGAACTACAAGTAACACGCTTAAAATGTAAGCGGCTTTTCAAGATCGCGAATAAAACAAGAACTGATATGGACTGGGTCTCCTACAAGGAGATCCTTAAAGCGTATAAATATGAACTAAGAAGTGGCAAAAGCAACTCCTGGAGTCTCTTTTGTGATAAAATACAGAAGTCTTATGAAGCAGCTAGGCTACGTAAGATTTTATCAAATTGTCCTGCCATTCCAAGTCATCTTCAACGATCAGATAGCCAATGGACCACAACGGGTAAGGAATCCTTGGAGGTTCTTTTGGAAACTCATTTTCCGGGTTGTTCTGATTCTCTCCTTATTTTGCCAAAGGCTAATAATACTACTAGCCTTCCGGGGAAAATTGTCAGTAGAAGAAAAATCTTATTGGCAGTTAACAGTTTCAAGCGTTACAAGGCTGCAGGTCTGGACGGCATTATTCCTGCCGATTTTCAGAAAACCGCTGACCCAATTATTCCCTGACTACTTTTAAAAATCACCTCAAGCTAACTGAGGTGATTTTTACTCTTAAAAATTTTTACTCTCAAGCTAACTTGAGGTGATTTTTAAGAGTAGTCTCGAACTTTGTCATATTAAAATAAAATGGACTGAAGTAATCATTATTTGTATACCTAAGGCGGGAAAGTGATCTCATTGCAATCCCAAGGACCTTAGAACTATTAGCTTATCTTCTAATTTCTTGAAAATTTTAGAAAAGTAAAGCTGTCAACGTCTCAGCATGCTTATTGTAAAGGAAAATCGGTAGAAACTGCTCTTCATTTCCTATTATGTCCTATAGAGAAGTCTCTCGAATATACGGAATTCTCTTTGGTGACCTATTGTGATTATGAGGGTGCCTTTAATAATGTCAAACCAGAGGCGATCACACAAGCACTTTCAAGTTTGGGGGTGGATGGGGCACTTAGAAGCTGGATTGAGGGTGGATCATCCATCCGTAAATTTGTAAATAGGGGTACTCCGCAAGGTGGTGTATCATCCCCCCTTCGTTGGAACTTGGTCATAAATGACTTTATTAAACCTTGAAGGGGCTGGCTTCAAAGTGGTAGCTTATGCGGATGACGTTGCTATTGGCACTTTTGGTAAACATCCTTGTATAGTAAGAGATGTTATGCAGAATGCTTTTGGTATTCTAACTCAATGGACCAATAGCTATGGTCTCAGTGTTAATCCACTGAAGTGGTTCTTTTTCCAGGAGGTATAAACTTCCTCTTTTTGACCCTCCAACTCTTAATGGAGTTGTTTTGAACATCGTAAACAAAGTGAAATTCTTAGGTCTTATCTTGGATAGCAAACTAAGCTAGAAGCCAAATATTATGGAAAGAGTAAAAAAAGCTACAATAGCACTCTACTCTTGTAAAACTGGGCAATATATACACTGGCTTTACACCTCTGTAGTTAGACCAATTCTAATGTATAGAGTCACGGTTTGGTGGCCCGCTTTAAGTACAGTGGCGAACCAAAAATTTTTGATAAAAAAGCAAGGAACTGCTTTGCCTTGTGTATTAGTGGTGCACTTAGAAGTATCTCTACTCAAGCACTATAAATTCTCTTTCATCTCATCTCTCTGGATATCCTGGCCAAACAAGTAGCTGCAAGTACAGCTTTAAGACTTACATCTATTTCTTTGTAGTCCTGTAACATTATGGGCCACTCGTCTATTCTTACGAACAAAGAAATTCCCAAATCTATTGACTATACCATCTCGACATCATACCTTGAAGTTACATTTTTAGCTGATATTCCTTCCAGAGAGGACTGGGTGAGTGTAACAGTTTCAAAGCCAGGTTATATTAACTTCTTTGCAGATGGATCGAAAATTAATGGAAAGGTCGATGGCGGGGTTTTTTGCGAAGAACTAAATGTAAACCTCTTTTTCCGTTCCTTTCTCCCTGATCATTGCAGTATTTTTTAGGCAGAGCTTATAGCAATCAAGGAAGCCATAGACTGGATCAAGTATCATGTAATATCTGCGAGAGATATTCGCATTTTTACGGACAGACTGCAATTAAAGTTCTACCATCAGGTTATATCACATCGAAATTAGCCCGGAACTATCTTTCTTCTCTTAACGAGATGACTGAACAGTTCAACATCCATTTTATTTGGGTGCCAGGGCATTTCAATATTACGAGGAATATAAAAGCCGATGAACTTTCGCGGCAAGGTACTACTTGCCTTTTATTACATGCAAGATGGACATTGGAGTTCCACTTGCTACGTGCAAACTGCTCCTTAAAGAAGAAACTTATAAAATTACAAAAAACAGATGGCAAATTGTACCTCTTGTGTAATTACTAGGCAGATTTGGCCTTATCTGGAATTAAAAAAGTCAAACCGGTTAATGTCTATGCAAAGGTGTAACATTAGCAAAATCGTGGGTGTCATTACTGGTCACTGTCTTATAGGTAAACATGCTAGTAGACTTGGCGTCTTCTCTCATGATTACTGTCGAAGTTGCACGGACGAAGAAGAAGAGGAAACAATACTTCATTTGTTATGCACCTGTCCTTGTTTGTCTCAAAACAGACTCAAGTTTTTTGGAGCTCGTTTCCTAATGGATCTAACGGATCTCAGCAATTTGAGCGTTAAAGATATCCACCGCTTCGTGAGAAGCTCAAACTGGTTTCAGTAAGGTAGTGCGGAGAAGAAAATTTTGTGGTAAGGCTATGAATCACATATGTCTATGCCTCGTCCTTGTTGGACGGCCACCTAAACCTAACCTAACCTAACTAGTCCAATACAGGAATTAGACTGGATTCGATTTCCATAATATGCTACACGCATTGGTAACTGCTTCAAACTATCTGCATGGTTGCATGCATAATTAGCACATTTTTTAAGATGCATGTATTCATGGCTACTTATTATTGTAGTATTATTTGCTCTGGTAGTACAATCCATTGTTAGATGATACCCATTACATAAGCACAGGTTTGTTAGTTTTTTACTTAGCTCCTTAATATGTGATCTGCTACTCTAAAATTTACTTAATTGTTTAAATTATTAAACAAGTAATAAGTCATAATTTTAGCGAAACTAAAGCGTGACATCAGGTAATAAAATAAAAACTACCTAAACCAATTTTAAACGAATAAACTTTTCTGCAGTAAAATAGGACAGATTATATACTTGCACTATTTGACGCAAACCCGAACATTCCATTAACAGTAGCCATATACCATTATTATTCAATAGTTGGCCATAAAAATGCTTTAACGGATTGTAAGCTTTGTACCAATTATTTGCCGACATTATAAAATTAACAGACAATTCGACTTTTTCGACTAATGTGGATTGGGACAAAGCAGTCCCAATCCACATTAGTCGAAAAAGTCATTTAAAACATAGTTTAACTGCCACATCTCTTACAGATACAAGTAATGCGAATGGGTAATCAGTTGAACTACTCGATTTAAGGTAAAAGATTCCAAATTAAGACTCGATTTAAGGTAAAAGATTCAAATACGTCATTATAAAGTATATTAAAACATCTGTTAAAATATTTTTACGTATACCAATCAGTTTTCCGCTATTTTTGAATTACAGTTATTTAGTAGAATTTCCGATACCCAACCATCAGTATTTAAGTTGAAACTTTAGGAGAATCAAAACTAATGACCCTATTTGATTTTGAGTAGTGGAAAAAGCAACCCTAACTATGAGTTATCAGCCGCAAGAGGATAGCTTTTCAATGTTAGATTAGCTAAATAACCACCAAGATAATAAGAAGGACTACAACTCTTTCATGGACAAATATGAAGCGTTAAACCACATAGCACTGGTAAAGAATATTGCGTCCCCAAACTAAAATTTACACCATTATTTTGTTAATAAACCTGACTAGTCACTAAATTATGTATTATCGTTGACGTCTCAGAGCTCTAAAATATGCTTTAAGTGCAGATATCTGCCTAACGGAGCATTCTTTAACCATAACCTATGAGAATTCCGATGATCAAACTATCAACATATCTTCAGGTGATATAATTCTTCTGATGAGCTTCATACATTTAAATCACCACCAGTTACATATGGTAGTACGTCAGTACCATTATTAGCAACACAATGCCTACTTTAACTCGCATTCGACTATCAATGCACTGAACTAACAACAAGTAATACTATTCGTGATTACTTTTATGTTGATGATTTATTGTCTAAAAACCCAGGCTAAAGTTACACCTATTCCTATGATGCATAAATTGCTAAAATGACCGTTATCTGCAAAAGAAGCAAGGAGAGGTCTTTTGCAATAATACGCCTTGGTTTTTTATAATGACAACACGAACTAATCCATCTTTGCCTGCCACCTAATCCATCTTCTTTCGCTTGAAAAGCCGGTGGTACGAAGATCTTGGTTGCGATAGCAAACCCATCAGTTGTTGCTGTTGCTGCATCTTACACAATGATGCATGCATCTTACACAATGACCAATAACTTCGCTGACTTCATCTTCATTTTAAAATGATTTACTTCTGTTTAAGTGTAGATAAAAACAATGATGAACCCGCGTGCAAGAGCTTAAGATGTTTATCTATCACTATCAGAGCTGTCACTCGACTTTTTTCTGATAGTGTAATAGGATGTTTCATCTTGTAGGGCAAATTTGCGTTATTTAACCTGCTTCCAACTCGTAATAAACCATTACTATCAAGTTTCGCCTGGTTATAATAATTTGAGAATTTTAATCTCATGGCTGTTCTGCGTGACGAATTACTTCGAAACAATAATAAAATTCGAGCAATTACACGTAGCACAAGGCTGTTCAGCCAATCATTACTATCTTCCGTGCTAATTAGCACCACGAAATTCATCTTCTGCTCCTTTGGTGCTTGTTCAGGAAGTACCATATTTACATTTTGTTTTGGCCATTCCACTTCTGATTTTCTTACCACTGTCGGCTATTCCACCATAAACTATGGTTAACTAGCTCTTCGAGAAATAAATCTGTCGCCATTGACTGCGGTTTGTGTGTTCCAATACATATGACACCTGGTTCGCTACGTACGTGTCATCTTTATATACTGATATCTTCCAATCTAAAGAGATTTGATCTTATGGTTGGATAGCTTTAATGATTGAATCTGGAAGACTCTCGACCTAATCAACCTCTTTTAACCAAAAAATGTTTTGACACAACCGACAACATAAAGCTGTTGGTTAATTTCTGTAGTATTTCAGGGTTACTTTGGATTGGAAAGTATCGCAATCAGGATAATTTGTAGCCCACTTACGAAGATTGAATTCTTCTTTTTGTCAGCATCATAATCAAATCGTTTACGATTTTTTCAGCATCCTCTAGATTATTTGTCCCGGACACTAGGTCATCCACATAAAATTCACGTGTTTCCAGTTCTGCCGCTTCAGGTTATTCCACTTCGTAATCTGATACTAGTTGATTTAATGTTTGTGTGGCCAGGAATAAAGCTGACGTTGTGCCATATGTATTATGTAACAGTTAGCAGCTTGCAGATTTCAGCTCTTCGTGTGGTTTCTTTTTCCAGATAATCCTTTAGTAACCACAGTCTTTTGAATTGACCCAGATTTGTCTAAACATTTTTTCAATATCTGCGGTAAATACTATTTTAGGTCTACGCGAAATCTGAGATTCATTTCCTACTAAACTAGATTGCACGACTAGTTCTTCTACTAACTGCTCATTAAGATAACTTCCTTGAGTAGTTCTGGTTGATCCATCGAATACAATACGCAATTACGTATTGCTATATTTTATAACTGCATGATACGGCAAGTAATATTCACCAATATCAGATTCACTCAAGACCTCCATATGTTGTAGGTTTAAATATTCATCTAGGAAATCAGCATACTTCCTATCAAATAAACCATCTCTTCCAAATCTTCGTTCTAAATTGCCAAATCGTTTGACTGTCATTAGTTTCTTCAACTTCCTCAATTTCCCAAAACCTTTTAAGGGTAAGGTCAACGTCTGCATGTCGATTAACCGAAATTTGTTTGTTGAAATCACTACACTTAATTTGACTACCTGCGACCAACCTATATTTGTGTTGAGTACCACCAGCTTAGTCCTTGGATTGCATTGTTTACCAACTTATTATGTCAAAAAACAAGTCACTACCCAAAAGCACGTCAATTTTGATATTCGCATAAAAGGCAAGGTCAGCTAACTTGAATTTCGGTAGCTCTTGAAAACTATCAAAAACATAACTTGAGGATTGATACCACGAGATTTTAGGAATGATCAACACCTTTGCTTTTGTTTCAAAACATCATTTGGAAATCTGGATTTGATTCGAAATGTTGCTACCCCTTTAGAAACTCCTGAATTTATATCGTTGAGATCTTCTATCCATACTCTACTTTTCGTTTTTTTCATTCCGAGCCGCTAGAAATACTCTTTTGTCACGAAAAGCGTTTGCGACCCGGAATCAAGCAGAACTCTACAAAATTGCTATACTCATCATTATACCGTTCTACCAAAATAACTGAAGTTGATTGATTGATTAATGAGACTGTGAGACCAAGCGATTATTAATTATTCTGGTTAACGCTGGTTCTAATCCCTCAGCCTATTTTCATTTGACAATCGGTCGGATAGGAGGGATTTTATAAACATAACGACCCGGTTTTAGACATATCAGCAATTTCAACTAAAACAGTTGAGCCACTCGACCTAGTGGCTCCAATAGAAACTGTAGAGAGACTTGCTTTAATATTTATAGTCCCTCAAAGTAAAATGAAAATGAAAGCCTTTTAATGGACTTAATACACCAATTGCATTTATTTCGTTAATGTACTTTCATAATTATGTAAATTAAATATTTTGTTGATCCTATAGTGAAAAGACAAAAGGTGTCATAGTATATATATGTTTCTTAAGTTCAAAAGGTTTTCACTACCAATTTACTATGTTCCATGTCTTGAGATGCTCCATTAAAACAAGTAACGTTGCCGCAGCTTTATTTAAATGCGACTTAGCTGTCGTTCTATGTCATCAAAGATAACTGCGCCTTTATCTGCAGAAAAAATAAGAATATATCTTTTTGCTGCAATACGGTTACTACAACCTTAAACATTTGGCAAGGTATATTAAGGATTATAGAACATTATTTTTTTAATTCGTGATCCAGCCACAACATCATTATCTTTATAATAAAAAAAAAACATCTTTCCTTATTTGCTTGCGATCGGTGAGGATTTGGAATAAAACTTAGATCCCATGTTGAAGTATGTGGAATCCATTGGCCGAACCACTGTCTGTGCCAGTCTGCCAGTCGACAGGCTGGCTGAAGCAATACAATGAACAAATGGATATTTAAACCGAATCTGAAATTGTGCGTCCTTGTTTTGGCTAACAACATCCTAAAGTAGCCTAAATTAACCGCGAGAGTTGGGATAGCTTCGGGCCCAGAAATGATAAATAACAATTTAATCAAAAACTGGTCTCAACCACTAGACAAATAATCATATCTAATAATTCAAGAAAAAAAATGCTACGGTTGTTCCGGCTTACGCCGAATCAGTTGATCATCTGTTGAATGAATTTCACTTTAAAACTCATTCAAAACAAACCAACATGCATCAAGGATAACCTGGTCTTTATTTAAAGAAAAAAAAACGGGTAGAAAAATGTCTATATGTAGCACAACGCCTAAAATTGTTGCACAGTTTATTATAGAGTATAGAAGAGTGATTACATAATTCATGATTCAGCCTTAAAATCTTTATGTTAATTTATGTGGGAAGCTACAAGAAGAATACAAATTGAATTGAAAATTGAGATTTAAGAAGTTAAAACAGATGTCCAACAGGTCAACGTGAAGGTTCAACAAGCTGAACAAAAGGTAAAAAACTAAAATTGAACAAGTAAAATTCCAATTGAACATTTAACGTCTCGAAAAGGAGTTATTAGTCGTCAAAATATACGGAACAACGTTTCAACTATAGATAAGCATGTTCAATCAATTCAATTGAAACCACAATTTTATGACAAAACAACATCGTTTGGAACTTTCTAATTCCAATTTGAAATGGAACGCCAATCAAAATAAGTGGAAAGAGGTGGATCGCATTAACAAAGTAAGCACAATGATAACTTATAAAAACAGACAATTTTCATCGGAAGTACGATAGTGTCTACAAAAAGGAACTAAGGAGTGACAATTACATCTTGCAATCGCAAATATGGTATTAGATTATATAAAGAGATGATAAAGATAGATGTATTTATTGATGAGCTCCGAGGTTCGGAAACACGCCTAGTATTGTTGTTGTAATGGCCTTAGCCATTACAAGGCCATCAACGGAAAAACGCCGAGTGGAAGTAGAGACCAACGGCACAGCGAGCGATCAACGAATAAGAGCAAAAAACTCAAAGGCATGGAAAAAATAACAGCACTGTACGCGGGATAGTGAAAGAGCATTATTCCTAGGAATGAGGTCAGGAATGATGTTCAAATGAGGATAACGTGATTAAACATTAAGCTCGAGTATCGAAAGTGAATCGAAAATGGAAATACCGATCTATTATCAAGATGGCTATGTCCAGTCGAATGCAAACATTGTGGACATGTGGAGGAACACGATTACTTCAGCGATGTCCGGCGTGTACAGGTATGTACAGGTGGTAACCTGTATTCCAAATTTGGTCGGTTTTTCATCCATTCTAACGCAAGAGAACTGAAAATTTCGTTTACGTATACAGTGTATAATATACACATTTATTATTGGGTGATAAAATTTTATTTTAATGTGTCATTTCTCAAGTAAATTACGCCTAAATGTTGTTTCAATAAAGTCTAAATGTCGAAGCGGTTGCAATTGGTTATCGCATGAGTTTTTCTCCCAACCTTTCGATGTTACGATAAATAGCTTATACATACAAAATCTAAAATCAAATGTCTTTTTGTTATTTTGGTCGAAAATTGAACAGAAATTAAAATTTATGTTTCAAAATCAAAAATCAAGTCACAAAACCAAGTTTCGAAATGTTATCATTCATCAACAAAAAAAAAAGTAAACAGCATGCGTATATACTCAATTCTAACAAGAAATCGATTTGTATTATCATCGAAACAAATAAACCAAATTTATTTTTAAAAATAGCAATTGACAAATTATTTAAAATTTTACAAAATTATTTAAAAAGCGATTTACATTTATAATACTCGTATAAATAATTATTTGTGTATATAAAAACATAACTAAACTTAAGGTGCGCACGAATTCTTTAAAAATAATGTACCGAAAAAAACTAACAAAAAAATGTAAACATTATGCGCAAGTACTGTGCGCCTATACAATACCACGAACACAAATACCGATATTAATACTTTCCGATTTAACAATTCGTATGCATGAGAATTACAAAAAAACTAAAAAAAATCGGGGCATTGATGAAGAATGTACTGAGAAAACAATCAAGGAAGATCATTAATAGGATGGATATTTGTCAATCGCAACTGACAGGATGCCAATTAGTAAGCCTAGCAGGCTCAATTGGAATGCCTAAACATGAGAAATGGGAGCTTAAACCAGGTTTGGGCAAGCATAAGCAGAAATTTTAAGAAATTGTTGATTTTACTAAAGATTCAAACTGCAGAGACCCGCTCGGAAGAACCGCGAAACCTTGCAAAAGCATATATAAAGTTAGAGTATCTATCAAAATATTAGCGATTAGGAAGAATATAGCGGGCCCGAAGAGGATACGAGGTAAAGCTAAAATGGTACACCTAGAGCGGTTGGTGGTGTTTGAATTAAAAATTATTGTGCTTTATTTTATTTAGGGACAGTAAATATTAGTGAAATTTATTCACGATCCGGTGATACAAACCCGAAACGGGCAAAAACGAATCAATATCTTTATTAATTTCTTTAGAGTTAAATCTTTCTTGTTTATCGTCACACGCAAGTGTTAAAAATATGTACGATACGAATGTTTATATTTAATTTAATTTTTAAATATTTTTCCACCTCTTCCCCCTAAATATAAAAAAAAACTATTTTTTTTTGGATTTTATTTGTTTTTAAATTCGAAGAAAAAACTCTAAACACAGATTAAAAATTCGTTCGGTTTATAAACAACCACATGTAAATTATCGATGAATACATCATCATGGTATTAGAGAGGCGACGACGGTTGTCATCATATAATGTGCGCATACCGTACATATGAAATGTACATAATACATAAAGTAATCAATTCATGGTAGTTTTAACTTTTATAATAAAAATAAATAAGATTTAAAAAAATTCTATATTTTGCTTAATTTAAATTTAAGTATTTAAAATAATAATAAAGTTAACAAAATACGAAGATAGATTACATTTTTTTTGGAGCAAATACCAAAAACGTGTCACCAGATATCAAAACTCATCAATGATTCCGACGAAGGCACGCGTTTTGATTTAAAAAAATAAAAAAAAAAAACAAAAAAAATGTTCTGTTTAAAATAAACATTAGATCTGTAATAATAATAAGTTTAACACATTGAAGAAAAAAATGTACTATCACTTTTTAATTTGGTACATGGATCGAACCGTATGTATTATTAGTGTTAAATGAAGAAGGATTGAGACATATGTGTTACTGATATTCAAATTTAGAGATTATGGGTGTTATTTGATGTCGATTCGTTTCTATTATATTGTATTGTGTGTGTTTGATAGCGCAGAAGCCATGTATGTACAAAATAATAATATTCTGTTTATTTGTTGACAGACGTAGAGGATTTTAAATATTTGTGTATGTGTACATAGTTTACATATTTTTATGGTGATGGTAATGATTGAGATGTTTTTGGTAGCTTTATTAAATCGTGGTGTGAAAATTAAATTATGATGGTATGTAATGATAAAAGATATTTAAGAGCAAGAGGTTTTTAAAATTATTAGTGGACTGCAAAGGCTAAATATTAATAGTCCCTGTGGTTGGAGGGTATTCCCATTCTTCGAAAAAGACTTCTAAATGAGCATTTAATCGTTAGAATTCCACCACAGCATCATTGATTCAAATAGAGTACGACGACATAACAGCAGTGATTGGTGACTTTATAGCCAGAGCTATGATAAAAAGCATGATTACTTGAAAATAATAGGTTCGTTCTACTATCACGATTAAGCGACCGATTATGAGGTACTAATAATAAAACAGATTTACATTACGATCAACTTGAAAAAGTTTATGTCGTAAGACCTCCCGAAATCAAATTAACCATGTCAAATTTGAAGGCAGCAACCATTAATTCATCACTGCACAGCTCTGATGGCAGTTTTTGAACAAGTCAGTGATCACAGGAAAACAAATTTTATGTTTAAATGGCAAAGGTTTGTAAACGAAGATGAGAAAACACAATAACAAAGTTTTGTTAGGTGTAGCATTATGGAAACCAACTACCGTTCTGATGTAGTGAACTCTCTATGGAAAGTATTGAAAACTTCAGCTATCAGTTCTGCACTAGCAAAGAACAAAAGTCTTCACTAGGGGAACCGCCAAGTGAATTTGTGGACTAAAAAAGCATGAACGGTGGAAGGCTAAAGTCGTTAAGACTTTAGCCTTCCACCATTCGTCTTTAAAAGGAGACCTTTTTAATGCCGATGCAACACTAGACATATTTGAATGTCAATTTTTCTGATTTACACAATATTGACAACTTTTACTGGAGTGGATTGGATTTACTCCAAGCTTTTGGTATTTGGGGGATATGCTTTGTGTAATTTTTTATTCTTTTATTTATTTATCAATATCGAAATTTTTTTTATTATAATATTTTTGAATTAATTAAATAGAGCTTAATTTTTTTTCTTAATACATATTGTTTAATACATATTTTCGATGACGCTTAGGCACAATTGAAGTTCTATGCCGTTAATGTGCCGAATTATCTCATCTTTCAGCTCTTGAATTGTTGCTGGCTTATCGACGTACACCCTTTCTTTCAAATAACCCCAAAGACAGAAGTCCAGCGGTGTCAAATCACATGATCTTGGCGACCAATTGACATCGCCACCACGTGAGATAACACAACCATTGAATTTGTCGCGCAAAAGAGCCATTGTTTCGTTGGCTGTGTGGCAAGTGGCACCATCCTGTTGAAACCACATATCGCCCACATCCATATCTTCAAATTCGGGCTATCACGAACAGCAGCAATATATTTTGCTGCAGTACGAGCATGCACTGGTGTTTTAAAATCTCCTACAGATCCGGTTTGCTCAAATTTTTGCACGATTTTTCCGATTTACGCACATTTGGACGATTAAATTGACCGAAAAATCACGAAGTGCACGATGTGCCTTTTGATTTGAACGCTCATTTTCATAATAAGCCTGAATAACTTTAACGCGTTGCTCGATTGTGTATCTTTCCAAGGTTCAAATTGAGTTAGTATTTCAAGCACTTCACTTATATGTGTCCTATTTTCTGCTTTTTAAATACCTCGCATAAATTTGTTCTGTATTTTTTGGAGACGATATAGTTGTGATTGATTCATTATGAATAAGACTGA